>JBCJKH010055091.1:67870-95917 GCA_039877255.1 Loriculus beryllinus | reverse complement strand
ATAAAATAGGTTATCATTACAGACACTCACCATTATGAATTCAAAACTCACTTCTCATTTTTGTGCCACAGAATTAGCATAACATTTATTGCTCCAGTGAATATTCCCTTTATATTCTGTAGAATATTCATGGAAATTAAATGGAAAAGAGGTACAATCAGCTTCATTAAAAATTCAAATGAATGTTTTCTATTTTTGGCAGTATTCCTTACACACCATTAAAAACCAAAACAGTTATTCCACAAGAAATGTAAGTGTAAACAAGCAAACAAAGTGCCCTGTGACTCCCCTTGCCTGTGACCTGCTATTGAAACAGTCCCTCCTGCATCCTGTGCTCACTGCAACCTCCTTCCCCTCCTCCCCAAGGAAGGCCCCTGCTTCCATCCTCACTCCTCCTCCTCGAGGAGGAGGAAGATGCCCTGAGGAGAGACAGAGGTGCCACCGGCTGGTGACACACTCCATGGAGCAACACCCTTACCCCAGGAACTACTTCCCTTTGGAACTTGCTCCTCCTGACAGATTTGGCTGATGTTGGCCAGCACATTCATCTGCCTTCAGGAGCAGGAAAAAGGGTGAACACTGACAAGGTGCTCTGTTTTACTACTTCTGATGCTTAAAAGGTGCTACTATCTTTAGACAGCACTACTACAGGAACAGAAAACCTAACTTGTCATATTAGCAGTTTGCCTGTACCAAGTGACTTGAAAGACCTGCCACCATAAAGACATTGGATCAAATTATGAGGCCCAAGGAAGTGGAACATTGCTTTCCTTGTATAAGGGAGAGGATAAATTATGCGACACCTTATCCTGGCCAAAATCAAGTCAGCTCAGGAGCAGATAGAAACCACTTCACCTATTACATACACTGTTTGCTGAACACTGAACATCAGAGCCCATCTTGCCCAAAGTGATGAGACCACACAGCATAGAAGCACTTGTGTGTTTCTGGATGCAGAGCAGGAAGAAGCAAAAAGCTGCCCTTCTAAACTAATTCTACACCAGCAGGACATTATCCACAGACAAGACATCCCCCTCTGCCTTCAGTCTCATCTTTCGTAATCTCAATGCACACAGATTCTCTTCAGTTACTTCTCCATGCATCCTTATGTCTACAAAATATTAGGAGAACAATTCATATGACAAAGCAGTTTTCACAAAGCAACTTGATGAAGGCCACTGTGTAAAACCACAGCTTGACATTAGTAACCATGAAAGGCTGTCAGTGATCCATCTGAAATGTCAACACATTTCAAATGTCCTTACTCAGAGCCGCTTGAAGCATCCAAAGGCAGCAAAATCAAAAGGATAGCTATTCCTTTGCAAAAAAAGGAGCAGAAATGGAAAGGCAATTAAGTCTTCCCCTAGAAGCAGCCCATTCACATTAAAAGGGTATACTTCAAAGGATGTTGAAGAGGGAGACATTGTGCTTCAGTCGAGTGAGGAACCTAGGGCAGAGCAATACGTCTGCATTTGAAATAAGTGGACTTCAAAAATGGAAAAGAGCTAGAAGCCAAAATAGTTCTCTAAACCTAGTGCTCACCTGAAAGAAGAGCACCCAAAAAGTGCAGTACTGCACTCTCATCCTGCCCTTCTGCATGGTTATTCTGCAAAAACAGTTTGCTGGGGTCTCATCAAAATATGAACTGTGGAAAGAAAGGACAGCTCAGCCAAGAGCTGCAACTGATGCCAGCCTGGAAGCCAGGAAACAGGTTAAAAGTAAACAAAACCCAGAAGCTCTTGTGGAGAGAGATTTCTTCAGAAATCTCTCATGGCCCCAGACAAAGAGCAAAGATCTCGTGTTGTGTTTCCACCTGGCTGTGATGGCATCATCATTACTGATAGCATCCATGGACTGGCATGGGAAGAGCTCCACATTTCTGAAGATATTCCCCTAATGCTGTGTTTCATTCCCCTCTTCTAGTTCTTCTTATGTTGTATTTTCCCTGACAAGCCAGCCAGCACAGTGGAGATGTATGTGCTGGACCTTCTTCTGGCAATACTGTTTCCCCCCACTTTGAAAGGGCCCAGGGCTTTCATGATGTCAAATCTACATAGACAAGAAAAAGAAAACCTGGGCCCTTCAACCAGACTGACCAGTTTAATTTCAAAGGGAAAGCCCCCAGGAAAAATAAAAATTGTACACAGTAGATATTCCAGAAGATCAAGCAAAATTTTCCCTTTGGCTAATTTTTCCACTGTTTTTTGTCTTTCCACAAAGTCTGATTCCACTGAAATTCAAGGGTCCAGGGGTTACCTGCTCTTTGAATCTCCTGTGGGTATTTGGAAAAGGATGAGAAAGCGGACACAGAGGAACCAAATACCATGCAAAACTCTAATTTATATTGCCTGCGATTTGTATCTGTGCATGACGTAATTGCTGGCTTTTGTATGAGACGAGATTGAGTAATTCTGATTCATATGGCACTGTCTACCATGCCACATAGGTATTTTTAGATCAAAATGATATTGAATCAGCAAGAAAACATCCATTTAAGCTAAATTTCACAGCACTTCTGGAAATGAAAAAAAAAAAGGAAACCATAAATACAGTCAATATATATGCAATATACAATAAATATAAATGTCAATATATATACAATATACAATTAATCTAAATGTCAATAAACATCAATATATATACATTATGCAATAAATACTGTCAGAAGCTTCAGAAAAATAAAGGTTGCACAATTTTTTAAGAATAAGATTTGAGAATGGGGAATAAATTATTTATATTAAATATATGTATCCATATGCAGAAAATGTATTCTCTGCTGTTACTGAATGCTTGTAATCTAGGAATAATATCCCTTCTTTTGAACTTTATCCAACAGTTGTAAGCACAACAGTACTTTTGTTCCTGCTTTTGTTTTGTTTGCCATACAACATTCTTTTCCTATCATTAGAATATCTATCATCCCACACTATGATAATTATCATAATACTAATAATTTTATTTTTTGCCTTTGAGTGGAGAGACTACTGAGAAGTATAAGAAAGGTTTAAAAGGTGAAATTTTCACTTATTATTGACAAATTACGTGAAATTTCATCACATTTCGATTGCTCACTCAAAAAGCCTCTTTTCACTTTCTTAAAACAACACATCAAAATACTACTTAAAACCTTCAACCTTGTGTTCCATTTCCATAAAGGTTGAAATAAAAATTCACACAGATGAAAGGCATCTTGAGGCAAGATGACAATGACCACAGAGCATGTACTGACTGAAAGGCAGATTAATATCTAAAGGCATTTGTCACAGTCTTTAACCCTAAGGCTTCTCTTCCAGAGTTCCCCACTTGCAAAAAGTGATGAAATCAACAGGATAGTTCCTACACGGTGGTTTTCTTCTGAAGCTCTTTACATAGGCTAAAGACCCAATCAGTTCCCATCCTGAAACTGTACCTACTCTTCCAAATGCAGGAATAAATGAAAACCACTGGAATGGAATATTGCAAGTATTTCAATACAATGCAACATAATCACTATACCACACCAGTAAGAAATCTAAGGAACTATAAGCGAAGTTCAGAATGGACAGTCTTATTAAAGTTAGGGATGATAGTAGGATCAGACAACGTAATTTAATTCAAATGCTATTTTAAAGAATCTCTTTTTAAGACGGAATCTCAGACAGCTTTCTTTTTTTTCCCCAAAGACTTATTGACTCCTTTTCTTTCTTCTACATTTTACATCTAGTTTTCGCTATCTTTTTCTTCTGCCACCAAATTCAGTAAAAGAAATTACATCAAGATACATTTTGGTTTTCTTTCTGAATTTTGTCTGCTTTTTAGGATAGTGTTTTCTGGGAAAAAGAAAACCAACAAACCCCATTTGCCTTGTGCTTTGTAAAAAGCAACCCATCCTTTCTTACAATAATGCACTGATATTCTATATTCACAAAAGTGTGATTTAAACCATTGTTTCTTTTCCCAAAAAATTCAGCAGTTGTTCTGTACCACTGCTTAGGCCCCAGTTATGCTTATGTACTATTCGTTAGGCCCCAGTTAAGTTGGAACTAAGATCTATGCAAGCACACATATGCAGGGGTTTCATCTTTGAAGTGGTCCCTCAATATCACCCAATAAAAGACTATCAGAAAGGAAAAGTGCTTTTGAATATTTCTCCATTTCCATGTGGTGCAGAAACACACCAGCTTTTGCTTAATGTTAAGACACCCTTCAAAGCTACAAAAGTTAAAACATTTCTTAACGCAGTATATACTGAAACAATTGGACAATACTTCAAAGCCTTTGGTCTTAAGTCTTTTAGTATCACCACCATTCAAGAAAAAAGTATTTATACAACATTGTCAAACAAATGTTATTTTGCAGCTAATCTGACAGAGTTTTGGAACAAAAGATAATAAAAATCTATTGCATCCTGTTTATTTTCTGAAAAAGTG
Organism: Loriculus beryllinus; assembly: GCA_039877255.1. NCBI lineage: Eukaryota > Metazoa > Chordata > Aves > Psittaciformes > Psittacidae > Loriculus > Loriculus beryllinus. Next base: position 91,508 of record JBCJKH010055091.1, on the reverse strand, counting down.
AAATAAGATCAGATCAGGCATTTTAGTTCTGAAAAACATTAAAAACATTGACACTGTTTATATAATTTCAATGTTAAGTATTTATCAGCTCTAAACTAGGAAAGGTGTAGGATAAAACTAAACAAGCTTTCCCAGAGAGTGCAAGAAAGCAGCAGATAAGGCCAGATGACTATTTATCAAGCTCTAATACCCATAAAATACTAGTTGCAGGGCATGTGAACCAGAAAGACATACTCATCTATAAATCTATATGACTGAGAAACACCCCAAGAAATTAAAATTATGTTCTGCCCAAAAGCCTCTTACTAATAGGAAAGAAACTTATTACTGCCTATTGCTTGGTTGGTGGCTGGAAATTCTTTCATTAATTTGTTCAACTACTACTGACAAGTTTATGTCTTTTCCACTAGTTTGGGAGGTATTTAATCATCAATCTTTCACATTCCTTTTCTTCTAACTCAATTGATTTGGAGAGATAAGCACATCCATAAACATAAATGTCCAGTCTCTCTTTTCCTATATCACCTCCCATTCTTGTAATGGCTAAAGACTACAGAAATAGTCCACGCAGCAGGGTGGAAGCAGCATAGCCCTAGCCTACCTATCCCTGCTGATCATGACCGCTGCAAATATTCATTTGTTTCAACTTTTTTTTATCCATAGGTGTTTTAAAAACATAATAGTTCATCTTTTCAGGACACATCATTATCTTTACAAAATAAAATAATTTGTTCCTGTATATACAATGGACTAGATATTCAACTAAGCCACTAACTGGATGAGCTAGAGAAATGGACAGGATATTGTGTGAATATATATGAAACTCAGACCCAACTTCTGAGTTCAACGTCACAAAAATTGTTGTCACCCACAACAGCAAAATAAGCTTTCCTTGGACAACCCTTCCCTATAAAGAAGAGCCAGATCTACATTGAATCTGATGTGTTTACCAAAGACTGTCAACTGTTCGGTACTTTAAATGAACCTAGAAACACGAGATATGAAGCCTGTTTTTTAGAACTGAACATCTTTCTTGGACAGAAGGATGCAGAAGCCGGAGGTTTTGGCAGTTTAATAACCAATTGACCATCTCCAGTTGAGGAGACCTGACAAGAATCTGTCAGGGCTGAGACTGAGCCCTTGGACTAGATATTAGGTCATGCAGCCAAACGAGGTTTCTGAACTGCCCCTTTAAGCATCTAGCATTAGTTTAGTCCTCAGCAAAAGATGCAATTTAGTCTCAGGCTTTATTTAGCTTCTGAGAACAGTACATCATGCAAAGAGGACAATGGAGTCAGGCAGTACAGGGTACCAGGCATGGGCAATACCTAGTGCTGTTCATGTTAGGTGAAATGAGATGTCAAAGACTTTATGCACACCTGAAAGATGCACATAAAAGCTTCATGCTACTTTGAATAACCCATGGCACTTGAAAACTAATAGTCTTGTCTCATCCTCTGCATGATTCTTCCTAAGTTTATGTTTCATAGTTATTCCACAACAGTTTTAATTTGCATTCTTGAAATTAAAAAAAACCAAGCAAATAAAAAACCAAACCAAAACCATACAACTTTATTACATAAACTTAATCTCTACCTAGTTTTCTAGATATTGCAAAGAAATAAAATGACAAACACCAAATACATTAGCATGCCAGTTAAACACACTGTTTCAGCCCAGCATCCAAACATATTGAAAGTAATTCTATATGGATACTTGGAAAATATGACTTCATTCACAGCCATGCAGCTTCCACTGGACTGCAATATATATTTTTCACAGCTCTTTAAACACTAATTCCTATTGAAAACAGTAATCTGCTATTATAAATTTAGATTTCATAAATCAAATTCAGTATTAATAAAAAAGATACAATTTCTGTCTAGAGACTCTAGAAGCACCAAAGTAGCTTTTATTTTTTCAGTTCCATTTTCTAATTTCCATGCGAGTTAAGCCAATCCTAAACATCACTGCGACTTCTAAAATGTAAGCAAGAGTGTCAGCAGCTCTACCAGGTGTATATGATTTTCTACATCCTGAAAACAATAGTTTACTTGGAAGTAGGACTGAAAAGTCATGACACAGCTGAATTACAATTGCTTAGATGTTTAAACTGTGCCTTTCCTGTTTTTGAAAACACTTGGTCTTTTAAAGGTGAGATTTATATTCTAAATTCCTGAGGTTCATGAAGATAATTTTAAGCAGAATTGACCAAATTGTTGTCATATTTAGCAACAAGAGTTTAACTATTACAAGAGGAAAAAAAATAAAACAACAAACCAAAACAAAATAAACTTAAGCTTAATTCTATCCTCACTTCTTTTCTTGGACAAATGCAAACAGGTTTGAATCTCATTTCACTTAAATATTGCAATTTGCACTCAGTAGTGACACCAGCGTGCAAAAAAGTGTTACCCTGTGGAGCAAGAAGCCTTGCAAATACTGTATTTCTTGAGTAAACACATAGAAACCTTATAAGTGGTCAGAAGTCCCTGTACAAGTTACCCTATTTTAATATACTTAGCAAATACTTAAAACCACAACCCAGCACAACAGCTATTTGTTGTCCTTAAGCACAATCTGCATTGTAAAAGTGCAGAAATGGTTAAATCCAAGTAGCGAGAAGAGTTGCAAACTTCTCTAGGTATTACTCCAGCTAATAAAGTGAAAGGTTAAAGTAAAACAGCTAAACTCTATTTTGCTATAAAATTGTGTCCCAGAACAATCTGCTGCAAATGACAAGATAACAACAGAGGTCCTGAAGGATTTTTTACTGTGACTGATTCTGTTTCATAGTTTCATACAAATTGTTTGCAAAAATGAAAGTGGCTGTGTGTTGTCCAAATTCACAGATATATTAAAAAAGAGGGATAATAGTTGGAACTGTGTCAGGGGTAGGAAATAAACACAAGGAATCTGAATAAGGTAGCACAATAGGGACTGAGATCATGTGCAGTATCAAGAGATATGATATAATGCCTTTAGGGAGGCCCAGCAAAGGATTAAAAATAACTCAAGTTTGACAAGATACAGGGAAGATGAATCATGGATAATGACAAAAAGAAGCAGCACGAAGACAGGATCACAGAATTTGTGTTCCCCCAGCAGTAAGAAAGTCGAAAGGTCAGTGAAGAATCGGTAGGTGAATCAGGCACTTTTGCTGTGCATTGCCATCAAATAATCAGCTTTCAAGTTTTAGAAGAGCAGTAAATTTACAGACTTCATACACTTTTAAAAATGAGTGGTGATTTGTTTCAGACAATTCCTCTTCAGCCTGACCAGAATTTTCCTCCTTTTGGCTGCTAAGACTGCATAACACAGTGGAACAAAACAACCGTTAAGAATGATACCTAAGAAACTAGCCATTGACTACCATTTTGCATATACCTGTGGTAAGGGAATTGTAGTGCAGCTTCTCTTCTCTCTTTGGCAGATTATCTAAGAGACTGTTTTACAGAATGTCAACTGTGTTGTGTATTATGAGGTTTTCTTACTTGTAATGGAAAGGGGAGAAAGAAAAAATTAATGAAAGGAGGGAAAGAGAAAGAGGGGAACAAAGACCTAAAGGGGGAAAGGAGGAAGCAGTGCTTATGAAAAAGCAGTGTTCACAAACTCAAATCTCTGAAAAGGGATATATACCACTGATACAACAGACAGAACATGCAAAGCATCAAACAACCTCTCAAAATTTCATAATTGGGAGATACAAGCTTCATCAAGTAAGATACCAGGATTTTTATGCTTTCAAACATATATTAACGTGCTCAGAAACACACACATGCATCCCCTTGCACTTCAATATGTTTCAGACATTCTTCAGGCAGGCTGGAAAACAGCTCACTAAATTACAGGGTGACTAGAAAGCATTACACCTTGAAGAAAAGAGGAGAGAGAGGAAAAAAAAGAAAGTAGAACGATATGTTCTTTGTTTTTATAAGCAGCGCTTTGAAATGTGGCAAAAGAGGCAGGAAAAAAGGATCCCAAACTGTGGCCAAAAGCAGAAAATTGAAGTACACTGTTATCATTGCTTTTCATGGTTGAGACTGTGTTAAGTACTCTATCTTCAGGAGTTAGTTCTTCTCAGACACTCATTGGCAATGGTTCACTAACTATTACAGACCTTGCAACACAAACAATATGCATAATTCCTGATCAGCGAATCTTGCCCTGTTCAGCAGAGCAAGGTAGAGCTCTGCTCTTTTTCTCTCTACCATTCAAGGTGCAGCAAAAGCACTATGTGTTTGGTATCTAAATACCAAATGAAAAATTAAAGACTTCCTGCTTTTTTACCAGTTTTTATAGCGCTTACCCTCAAGGCTTAGTATCACATTTCACTATAATAATTCTCAATAACTATATGCTTTAAAGCCACGTTTATGCCACAGACTTACTATATGAGTTGGAAACATTCCTGATTATAAAATACTATATATAATTATATATATATAATATATATATATATATAAAAAAATAGAACGCATTTTTCAACTGTTAAATAATGCTTCAAAGTAAGTTTAAGTCTGCCTTCTTCTAAACAGGCAGATTTTCTTTCCTTAGCAAGATACATGCTGGCTAAGTGAATCACGTAATTTTAAAGTAAAACAAGTTCTCTGTCTGAGGTTCGTTTGCAGTCACAACCATTAGATTCCATCAAAAGAGTGATAAACTGTATATAGGTCACTTAATCATCGAAATACATAAATTTTTTCTTTGCTTTAGACTGTTGAGATTTATTGATATTTTGAGTACTTCAAGAAAGGGAAAGAACTGGTCCAAGCTTAGTTTCAGACTAGTTCAGAATTACAAAATTGACCCATTAATGTTGGAAAATGAGATTGTGTTTTGATGTATATGTAAGCTCAATTCAGGCAAGTTATACTTGAACTTGCGTGTCAGAGACTGGTCAGGAACAGCAGATTTGCCAATAAAAACAAGTTATAGAAAAACCTCTAAAACTGCATTTTCTTTTCCTTTTTTCTCAAATTTAAAGTTGTTGATTGTGTAAATATGTGGTAGAAAGCCTCCATCTGAATATCCTGCATCATAACAATGAAGAACGCATAACCTTCATAAGTGAAGCATTTTATTAAACAGCCTTTATCTGTGTGTTGGTTGGGGTTTGTTTCTCTCCATTAAATTACCTTCATTCAGTACTTCGAAGGCATCTACAGCTCCTTTCACAGCCAACTTCAGAGGGAACTCCCTGAGCTTTTCCGTACATTATATAGTATATCGCAATAACTTAGGGAAATTTTCATATCACAAAACACTACAATTATCTCTTCTTGTACAAAAAATATACTCTCATATTAGCTCTACCTTCTGCATCTCTTCATCAAACCACAGTGCTGTGTGATGGTAATAGCTGAAAAAGTGATTCTGATGCATGTTCTTCTGACTACAGACAGATGCTTTCTGCATGTTAGTGAATAGCTGATATTAAATTACCAGATTTTATCTGGGCAAAATTGAGATAAATAATAGTTTCAATTATGAAAACAACTCTTCAACACTCCATCCTTACAGGTAATGCGATCACCACACAAGCACACATACATATGAAGCTCATTTGTCATCTTTCCCATCACTTCCAAGGAAAATGCCATGGCAAAGAAAAGTTTTGTATTTTAATGATGAGCAAGCATTTATGTCTTTCTCACTGCTATGAAACCTATTACAGTACTGCTAAGTACTGCAGATGTGTTAAATCTACTAAGAAAAAATGTCACTGACTTAAAAAATCGGGCACCAGAGAGTGAAAGAAGAGGTCTTTGCCTCCCTGATTTACTGCGTTATGGGTCTGCACCCTATTCCTGTGGCATTTCATGTTACCATAACAGTTATGAGACAAGGTGGCTCCATAATCCCTTGCCCTTTCCCACTGCCTGGGGATACCATTTCTGATGTTCCTCCTAAAATATCCATGAAAACTGACTTTTAGTTTCCCTCCTCCAGTCAGATATTAGCATGCACCTACAGGAGCTCCACATCCCAATAGATCCCCTTGATTCATTGACAAGAATTTTTCCAACAGAAACAACTGGAAAATATACAAGCACAAAGAATTAATTGCAGTTTTGGTTACTATTTATAGAAAGCTATAACTACAAACATCCAAACTAGGAGTGACAATTCAACTGCAAGTAAGGAAAAGCAGCCAGACAGATAGCATACCAGACCTGTCTTTGCAGAGTCCTTGCAAACGCCCATCCAGAGCTCCAAGTTCTTCCATGATGCAAAAATTATCAATAAAACACTTATGCCTGTGACTTTTGTCTTGAGCAGGGCTAAGGTGGATAGTCCTTTTAAAGATTCATCATCATATAATTTCTTTACTTCCTCTGATTTTAAATTAAAACTTGGATCCTGACCCAGAAGAAATAGGCTTATAAAACAGCTGAAAGCTAACGTAATATTTCTTTAATGAATAGAACTGCTATTGACTGGGGGAAAGTAAAACACAATATGAATCAATTTGTGCCTGTTCTGACTGTGCATTTCAGTGCTAATGCTGAACAAGATAAGCCTAAATGGTACTTGGGGGTAATTTATGCTTTTAATTTGTGCTAGGTTTTTTTTTTGGCATAATCCAGGGGTCAAGCTGTATTTTAGTTTAAATTCACCACACAGCAAGCCTGAGTAACTTGATCATTTTTTATATTTATCCGTCTGGTTTCTCCTATTTGTACAATACAACAGTTTGGCAATACTGAAGGACAAGGAACAAAGCAGAACCAGCCTATGTTTTCCAGTTGAGATGGGCTGACAACTGCTGGTTGCCAGCCCCCCATCCAGTTGCTCTCCCAATCCCCCTCCCCAGCAGGGCAGTCTGGTTCCTCTCCACTGGCTCTAGTCCTTCAGGAATAACATTTTCTCTGGTTTGATTTCCTCAGGGCATGTCAACCTGCTCCCGTGTAGAGTTCCTCAGAGGCTGCAGCCTCCTGCTCCAGTGTGGTCCTATGTGCTACACAGGGATCTGGAGCACTTCCTCATCTCCTTCTCCAAAGGGTGTTTTCAGGACTGTTTCTTACACTCCCCCTTGTCCTTGACAGCGTTTTAACTTTCCAACATGCATTTTTACACAGGTGTTGTACACATGGCTGATGGGCTCAGCCATGTCCTATAGTGTGGACACCAAAGCCGGCTATGTCTGGCACAGAGGTTCTCTTCACAGAGACCATCCCTGTAGCCCCACCAGCTGCCAGCAGCTTGACATTTATGCCCAATATACCTGCCTAAATGTACCCTTATTTCTATGACTGTGTGATTCAAAATGAACAAAACCAGGATGGAAACAGTGGGAAGAAGTTGGTCTTTCAGCTTATCCTGCAGCTATACCTCAACATTAACCCTAAATGCAGAGCTGTCTCTGGTCTGGAACCCTTACGAACACTTGACAATTTGAAGAACTAAAGTTGTAACTTCATGAGATTTGGCATTAACATATGACCAAGGAATAAATAAAGGAAATGGAAAGGCTTTTTCATCCCTGCTTCTTTCAAGAGTCTCTGCACTATTTAATGCCATCTTCTACTGCCCACATTAAAGTGTCCTACAGCTTTGCCCACCATGGCTACACTTATCACTGTCTGAAGCTGAAGACATACGTCTGCAAACAAATGGCAGAAATAACCACTCCGTCAACAGAAGTTCCTGCACAGATGCAGAGCCACTTATTGTCCTGAAAAGCAGAATTAAGATTTTGGGGGCATTTAATTCTGGATCAGATTGAGGCATTATATTTAATTAATTTGGCCCATTTATGTAGAAATTGAAGTACTGGGAAGATGGGAAAGTCAACAGCTCTGATTATTAAATTCTACCTTATATCATAAAGCTCAGACTGTACAATCCTGCCACTTACATAAACATAAGAGGATGCAACATGTGAATTTAAAGACTAGTCCCAGGAGAGCTTCCGGAATGACTTTGAAGTTAACTGAATTGACACCAGATGAAAAATGAACCTATACTTTAAAACTGCTTGTAAAGTATGCTAAACAGCACTTCCATTTCATTGTCCGTATCTAAGTTGTTAAACAGAATTACCACTTACATTGCAAGGAATCATGTGTTTATTCGTCCTATGGGATGCAAAGGAGATATCATCTTTGCAGAATTACTGAAATCTGATGACAACAAGCAGATGAAGTAAGATGCTCTTAGTATAATAACGGCTGTGACATGCATCTGTACAAGAAATTGAAGATGGACGAAATCAGACTTACACGCTGACAGATGAGCCTCAGCCTATTCCAATACCAAATTCACTTTTTGCCTCTTTTTTCATTACTCTATGGAAAAATAGAGACTTAGGCTACGTTGTCTTATTATTTTCTATTCTAACTCTTTCAAGGGATTACCTTCTTCAGCTGTTGGATGAACAACAGCTTTGATCATGAAAAAATTGATCAAAAACTGACACATACTTTTTAAAAGCTTTTTTTTTTTTTTAATTCTTCTGAATAGACATTTTAAATAGCTGCTGTCTTCCTTGGCCATTAGAGCAGGCCAAATTCTATGCAACTGATTGCTTTTTTGTGGAGTCTAACTTTTGACTCCCTGGTGACAAAAGGCATAATAGATAAACAGCTGGGGTATTCTCTTCACTCAGAAATTACCTTTGCCAAGAATGCTTTTGTCTGTGAAAGCAAACACACACACACACACCCCAGGGAAACACTGTGAAAATCATCTATGAAAAGCTGCAAACACTGCTCATTCCTTCTTTTTAGGATTTTCTGTCATGCTTATGACTGTACTGTGGAAGCAACTCATATAGCACACAACTGAGCTTAGCTTCACAGCACTGCCCATTACAATTCTCTCAGTTATGCAGGGGAGCAAACAAGCACAGAAATGTAAAATGAATTCCCTAAGATCATAAAGAACAGCTACAACATAGACAGGAATAGAAGGTAGCAACATCCATATGCTGATTTCCACAGCACAACTCATTCCTTATTCCTGGGAAAACTGGACTGTACATTTAGGTACTCATGGATCTAGCCTCTGGTCCAGTGCACATTTACTATTGTGTACGTCACAACACATAGGCAATGAAAAAGGACTTACTTTAGAAAACACGCACATGCCAGAGGCTGAAATCATCTAAGGAGATGAAAGGAAAATCACTGATATGAAGAAGAAAGGGAGTTAATGTAACCAGTGTGATGCACTAGCAGGATTATTTTAGCAACAGCATTTCAAATGAGCCAAATACAGTGACAGCCATCAAGACCAAAGAAAAGATGAGAAGATGTGACTACTTGGATGTGGGCTCCTAAGAGAAAGATTTAGCCTGAAAACGTGCAGGGGTGGCAAGAAGGGTGAAAGGCAGTTTCAGTGAGGTATGTAAGAAAGGATTCAGTTTGGAGAGAATATGAGGCGAACCTAAAGGGCAAAAGCTGCACATAGCAGTTGCAGAGAGGTCAATTAAAGAATTCAGAGGTAAGGGAGAAAGCGGATAGTGTTAAGGTGTGAAGAGGTGAAGATCAGTTTAAAATGCCTGTGGTTGGAAGGGGCTCAGAGCAATCTGATCTAACCAAAGGTGTCCCTGTTATTGCAGGAGGGGTTGGACTAGACGGTCTTTAAAGGTCTTTCCAACTCAAATTATTCTGATTCGATGATCACGGTGTATTTTTCCTGTGAAAAGAAGAAACTTGAATAGAAGGTGAGGGTGAGAAAGGTAGGCACTGGGCTGAGGTTATTAGGAGTTGGACAGACAGGCATTAAGACCATGGAGAACTTACACTTTTCATAAACAAAATTCTTGGACAGCCTGGGGCTTTGCAAAAATTCAGTCTTTGTTAATATATGGATCAAACTCACAGACGAGCTTCAAGTGTGAAATATCCCATCCGGCTTGTAGCACTCACCAACCTTTAGACAGAAATAATAATAATGCGGTGAAATGGGATATGGCATACACCATCTGGCAGCTGTGCAAACAAGAAGAAGAACCCTATGAAGAACATTATTACACATTTGGGGGCCTGCTGATTACTTTGCGTGTCTACAGTTAGACATGTTGGTGCGTAAAACTTGAGAATACGGTCTAAGTTGTGGATAATTTAATAGGTTGCACATGGACTTTACCTCTAGTTTATTAATTCCTGTTTACTCAACAATATATCCCTTTTTAAAAGACCGTCTTGCTTTTATGGTGAACTGCTTAAAGTTCTGTTACAAACACACAAAGCTGAAAGGAAGAAATCTCATTTTTCTGTAACAGTTAGTGTGCATAGTGGTCTGGTCCTACCAAAGTGTTCAGTACCACCACATAGCTAAGGGTTCACATTTCATATTAACATATTACCTGTGTAGATGGTAAAACCTCTTCCCCTTAGAAAGGCCAAGGAGTTTGTTATTCATGCATTTTTTTTCGTTTATGAAGGATAACAAAAGAAAGTGATTAAGGAAAGAGTGTTGAAAAACAAAAACCTCTTTAAACCAACAAGCTTATGGATTTTGAAGGACTGCCAGGAGAGTCATTAACAGAAAAATATTCAAAAGGCACTTAAACATGTTCTGCGACTTCAATAGATTTGTTTCTGTCACCCCAAAGGAAAACAGAACAACGAAAATCTCAGGCTTGCTCCCTGGCTGGTTCTCTGAGCTCGGCAGCCTATTTCAACTACTAATTCAGGCTTTTCTTTGCTGCCAGTATTCTCTCTCCTGCTTCCTCTCCATCCAATAAACACTCATCTTTCCTTCACCTATCTCACATCAACTTTTTGTGCTACTTGAACCCCTGAAATTTCACTTCTCTTTAAACCATCTCTATTACCAAGGTAACATATTTCATTGCACTTGACTTGCATATGGTCCCCTATGCATTCTTGCATTCTTTTCCAATCTCCTCTCTCTGCCTCATGCCAAATCCTCTTCTTTCTGAAACGCTGTTGTGTGCACATTGTGATGGTACACTGCGGCAGATGGTGCTTTGGAAAAAAGGGATCAAGTCCACAATTCAGATGGACAGATCTGAAACTGCAGCCTGGTATTAAGTTTTCCAGGTATAGAGAAGATGTTTGCATCATACGTCACACTTATTTAGAGACTGACCAAGCACCAGGCGGCTACTAGTAACTAGGCCTTAGCATCACTGAAAAGGAATTCTTCTCTCGGTTCCCCTACAAATGCAGGAACATCACCTAATATTGATTCACCTGCTCTTTCACACTGCCTCAGGACAGAAAAACACATTGTTTCAGAATTATGGAACTGCGGAAGATTTGTTTTCTACTCCTGTCTCAAGTCTTCTATGTCATTCCTACCACAATACCATTAGACCTTTTCTATATCTCCTAACCTAACGTTACGGTTCTCTGGCTCATCCTACCCTTTCTGTTTCTCATAATCACAGCTCAATCCCTCCTGGTTTTCCTTTCAGTATCTTAGCTTTCCTTCCATTACTTCTGCATAAAATCTTGGGCTTGTTAACTAGCTTGGCAAGGAACAGTACATGTTTTGACCAGTCCAGCCCTCTGCATCCTGATGACTGTTGCCTTGCTTTTTCCTAATGTCGACATTAATTTAGTTTCTCTTTGGATCCCAGATGCTGACTTCCACAAAATTCTGTCAGATTTGGCATGTGGAATGACTGCATAAGCCTCATTTCCTTAGGAAACCAGCTAAAACATTTCACTTCCTTTTTCTAAACTGGATTAAATAACTGCAAGATGGATGGAGTAGCAGCCGGACAAACATGACCTGGTCAGGAATGGTGCCAGGGCTCACAGGTGCTCCTTTCAAAGGCTGAGGGAAACAGTGCACAGTGTTGACTCATCTTTCAGCCCTCATGGATTCTCCTAATTACTCAGTGAATTATTCACCTCAGCTCGCTATTCCTTGTTCATTCCTCTAACACCTACTTTGCTAGCACATTTGCAGGCAACACCTATTTGTCACCATTCTCCTAAAGTACCTACAATTCAAGAAGATAGCTCCCACTTCCACAGCACCTGACTCTTCTAGAGGTAGGCTATGGCACATCCATAACAGAACAAAGAAATGTTTTGAAGTCCTGAATTGTGAAAGAACACCTTGTAACAACCAGGGTAAAATTGCAAGTAATGAAATATGCTCCAATGGAAAAATGGACCTGTTTTAAAGCTGGAGGAGAGCTGAAATTGTCCAAATATAGAAGTATTTGTAATAAAAATACAAGAGGAGGATTTCACATAGTAAACTGTAAGCTAACTGGTACAGCACTGTTTAATTAGATTTTAATTTAACTTAATTGGGAAAAATACTTCTTTTTTTTTGCTGTGCAATATGCTCTTTTAAAATACACAGAGAACATAGAACCATAGCTTTTATCCCATTGTGTTCAAAAAAAATAAATTAGATTTGAAGTTACCTTTTTAGTAGATCTCAAAGCCCGACATAATATCTGGTCAGAATATTGAAACTGAAAATCTGAGCTATTTGAATGAGTGTAAAAGATGACAGAAATACTCAGTGAAATGATAACTATAACATGCTGGTTTTCAAACAGGAGAAACACAGATTTTACATGAAAGTTTGAAAAAAAAAAAACCCAGCAGTTTTGATTCCCCAAATCTTTTCAGCAAAGATTTCAGAGGGATTACAAATCTTAATTGACCACAGCACCACATGTCAGGAAAGGCAAGCAATGTCATTACTGTGTCAAGGAGCAGAAAAAGAGTACAACAGGAAGGAGCAATAGGTCAAGCCTGGACAATGTGACAGCCTGGATTAGAAGCCAGGCATTGCTGGCTCTCAAGCCATGCTTAAAAATCATTCCTTCAACAACAAACACAAAAATTATTGGTCAAATTTGATTGAATTTGAGAGACTGTTCTATAATCGACCATGACAGGGTTAATTCTCCTAAACTCTCACTAGCAAATGCTAATCTGCCCTGGAGTACACCCTTGTTTCGAGGATAAATATGAACTCAAATCTCAAAAAGCAGTGAAGAATTGTGCATAGCTTAATTTTATTATTCCTTTTCTCTGCCTCTCAATAAACTGGGACATACACACCCAAAACCTTCAGCAAACACTCTCACCAAAACTAGAATATTAATCACATCACATCAACGAGATGCAATGAATACACAGATGGATTGAAATAACCCAGCAAAACTGTAATAGTTTAATAAAACTAATTAAGTGGGTCCATTGTGAGGAAGAAGAAGAAGGCTCCCATGAAATAAGCCACAACTCCAGGAGCACTCTACTCTTCACAAATTCACTTACCCACAGAAACCTGACTATGCTAGCTCCTTTCATCCTACTGCTCAGTAGAAAATACCTGAAGGGGAATCAGAACCCCACCAGCTGAATTCTCAACATCTGTTTATCTTTGGTTCCTTCTGGCCTTCAGCTCTATCAAGTGCCCATTGCAAGTTGCTCTCTTAAATTCCACTGAGCTTCCCAGTATCCAGATACTCTATAGCTACTTTGAGTTCAACCCATTTTGAATTCTCTTTTCTTCCTGCAGAAGGGAACTAAACAAACCAAACCTTCATAACATAGATTCAACCAACACACAAGTACCTTCTCTACCAGGCTTCTACCTATTTCTGGAGAAAGAATTTTTTACTTCAAATTGAGCAAACAGTCAAAACCCTAATGCCATAAACACATAGCTCCTATATAAAAGATACATGAAAGAAGAAATAGGTAGAGAACTGAGGAAGAATGAGAAGTTCTGGAAGAGAAAGGCAGAACTTAAATTATGGAATTAAAAGAGAAGGAGAGATCGTCAGCTCTTATCTCCTGCTGATGGACTAATAGGAGTGAAACACCTTTCTAAGAGGAAAGACCTATCATTTTTTTTCCTCTTAAAATGCAAATGCTTTATTGCCTGTTCTGGAAGGATAATCCTCACACTGTGTTCAAGTTGCTTTTCCCCACTCACCAGTAGACAGTAGGAGTTTCACATAAAGCAGAACACATGAAAGTAAGCGAACAAGCATCAAAAACCTGAAATCTCCTGGAGTGAGCACATCACAGCATGCTAAGCTTTTCCACACTGATTGCAGTGTTTCTGAGAACCAAATGGTTGGGGCTATAGCATAGCTGTTTAATTCCCTGAACAGAAGTCACAACACTGCTTTCTGGGTTGTTTTTAACTTCCTTGACAGCTACCTTCCCTCTCTGGCCATAACAAACAAACCCCCTCCCTAAGACACAACAATACCAAGAGCACCTATGCACATGCTAAGCAGCTGGCCAGCAGCTTTTAGGTCAGATTGCTAAATCCATTCTCTTTCAGCTGAAACATTATTTGAGGTATTTTGTCCTACCCCTGTAGGTCTATTAGGAAAATTACTGTACTTTTAATGATCTTTGAGAGTTCAGCTTCATTTTCAGATTGAGTTAAGTGGGGGAGTTAACTTCAAAATACTTTGGAATGGGAGAAGAGACAGGATGGGATTGAAAAAGCAACAAAACAAACTTCACTTCCTTGGGACACAAGCCTAAAAAAGCACTGCCTGTGAAGCTGGCTCCAGAACTCAAGGTTAGAGTTTAGGCTCTGTAGCGGTCAGCATTAGCTTAAGTAAAAAACTGGAGCAGTAACAATCCCTTCCAAACCTCACATCTACAAAGCCGGTTGTTCTTAAAACAAATGTTTAAACAAAAATAAATAGATAGAAAGGAAAGCAAAAATAAAACCAAAACCTAAATACAATAGCACAGTTAATTCTGTCTCTCGAAGTAGAGGCAAGACCCTCAAGGTCCTCACGGTTTCATCTGCTTTCTCCAAGTAACCTCTTCCTATCATTCCATCTGTGTGGGTTTTCTCTTTCAAAAGGCAGCAGGGGGTGGGAGGGAAGGAGGAAGGAAATGTCTGTGTGGACGTGTTTGAGAGACAGAAAGGCAGAGAACGAACGAACGAATCCCCAGAGCTGCATAAAGTAGCATCTACCTAAACATGTTTATCATGTTATTATTTCTGCAGTCAAATGAATAACTGGTTGACTGGCATTAAACAGCACAGTTAAATGAATGGGGAAGTGTGAACTTGCAGAGGCTTTTTTCAGAAGTTAAATAATTTAATTTCAATAGCAGTGAGGTCAGTAAAGCATAAATCCAAGAATATGTCTTTAATTAAGTGATAAAGCTAATTGGATCTGGGTTTATTTCCTGATAATAGCTTGCGCTGCTGAGATAAATGGCTAAGAAAAGCCAAGGGAAGGATTGCTCTTCTTTAAGCTCCTGTTGAGGGACAATCTATGATTTGACTTGATCACAACACTATTTTTAATGCTTGAGATGCATTTGAAACAATAGAGACTACATTGCTTTCATCAGTTAAGATGTAAAAAAAATAAGGGAGCTGATACATAACCATCATTTGATTCCCAAGCTCTAAGGCTTTTGGTAATCCAATGGTTGAATGAGAGAGGACCCATTGAAATACATACAAAGAGATGCTGTCCTCACTGTAGCTTAACAAAATGCACTTCAATTTTTATGATGAGGAAAAAAGCTCACCAAAACCAAATAAAAATATGCCTAAACTTTCTGGTATACATAGAGCCAAAAAAAAAAGATAGCTTAAGTATCTTTCTTTAATAGGCACTGATTCCATGAAAAATCTAACTTGATTTCACTTAGGAACAAAAAAAAGCTGGTAAGAAAGCTGATCCAATTAGTATTTCGCTTCAGGACATGTTTTCCTTCAAGTGCACAAATGGTCTCATTGACTCCGATATTAGAGTATCTCACTGCACTGCATCAAAGTGCTAAATGTGTTGCAAAACCAACTCCTAAATCTCCAGGTGTCACAGCAGGAAGGAAAACATGAACGTGAAACCACAGAACTGCGGCAGAAATGTCTGCCCAAGCTCCGAGAAGTGTAATTTTCCCAGAGGTCTCAGCAAGGGGTTAACTCAGATGCCAAGCAAATATAATTTAGATGTCAACATTGTTAATTATTTAATTGCTCATAAAAGCACAATGGGTGCAGACTCAGCTATGAATGACAGCTCATTCGCGAAACAAAGCTGGGGGGAGGGAGGTTTGCTTTGGGAAACATTGCTGTTTGTATTGCCTCCGTAGAGCACAGCAAGCCCAACCATCCACCTGCATCCGAGCACAACACCCGCACCACCGACTACGTGCTGTGTCCCGTGCCAACAGCACAGCTCACTAAAGCTTTCCTTGGGGGAAAAGCTCAAAGCAGAAGCACCACAATTTTACTTCCTTTGCTATTAGTTTTTTCTCCTTGTCATAGGAAAAAAACAAAGACATCAACAACTTGCTTTTATATTATGTCTAATATATTACACATTAGCAACAATTAGACATTTCCTGGAGTAATTACTTTTCCCCACAGTTTTACCATTCTGAAAGTGTTTATTCAGAATGCAATATACTGTTCTGTCAGGTCTTTTCGTTTTGGGTCTGATTTTTAACCACAGCACCTCTAACCTGATTGAGAAAAATATTGCACACCGGTGGAAAATACTTTGCAGAAGTATTTTGGTCCTGAAGTGAAACAGAAATTTTCACAGAACAATTTATTGAAAAATATCCTTTTTTTTTTTTAATTCCAAAACGATGTCTGGCAATGCATACATGAAATAAACATTTTGACTTCAAAAAAAGTGACAGAGGAAGGTAAAAAGTGTAAAAACTGACATTTTTTTCTTTATGATATCCATGACAGGAACAACTGCATCGCTCTTGAACAAACCCGGCTGAAAGAAAGCGCCTAGCGACCTGTGTTATAGTTATTGCCACACACTTGCAGCACTAAAATTCGTTTTATTATGGCTAACAGTCTGCTTTTGTGATCCACTGTAGGACATTTTATTAAAGTATTCTACAATTAATGGCTTTTTGTTTTCAAAGAGTTGTCAAAACAAACCAAAGAAAACCAAACAAAAAATCCCACAGTTTTTACTCTCATTTAATATGCAAATATGATTTCTTTCAAAATGCTAAATGAAACCTTTTAGTTGCGACTTCCAAATAAGCCAATTTTTGATTAAAAAGCATTATTTCAAAATTTCAAATTAAAAGCATAAATTTAAAATAGAAAAATATAGTACAATTAAGTTCGGTACGCTGAGCATGCTGAAAATATTCCTATTTGTCTACAAAATATTCATGCTTCCCTGAAGCTACATTTTTCATCTTGATTTTAATCAGAAAAGTTAAAAAAGTTCAGTCTCTACGGCTGGCAAAGTTAAACCTAGCTTTAGGTTTGCCAAAATGAGAAATCAGGTTTTCCCCTTCGGAATGGCTGTGCGTCACGCAGTGTCCGCAGAGCTACCTGCAATATATCGACATTATGGATCAGTTCGGCAATTCTTCCTGAGAAGAGAAACACCCAAAGCAACTATAGTTAAATATCACAAGACAACCCTCAAATCACCTTGACAGTATAGACAGTATTGATAATCTGATTAACAGGATATGATTTCTTTATTCTTGCAGATGAACCAACCAAGCAAGCTGAGAATAAGGCTGTCTTTCTTTGCAGTTATGTATCACTAAGACCTTACAAGAATTAGACTTTTTCTGCTTTATATAGCCCTCCACAGAAAAATTTATAATTTATTTAGATTTTTCCTCAAAAAAAAAAACCCAAAAAAAAACCAACCTTAGATTATTTCAAAATTAGCAGGTAGCCCAAGAGAATTTAGGCATTAAAAGGTCAAAACCAAATGGCCAAAAGTACTTTGGTGTAAGGATTTCTTTAAGAAGAAGTGAATTTCTAATGCAGATAAGCTTTTCTGAATACTTCCTATTACCTCATTAGCATGTTTTCTGACCTCTGGACTTGAAAATCTCTTGCACAGTCTGGATTCCTAATCTTGTTTAAACCCATATTTAAATGCAGAATTAGCCAACATCGTTTGTGCTACACAACCACACAAGTTTCATGCTTTTATACTGAAAAGTGTCATCCATTGTGTTTCATTTCTCTGACCTTGCACTCTAAAAATACCAAGAAAAAAGCCCTGTGTGATAATACCATGCCTTTTCACTGCAAATTCAAGGTCTTGTTTATTCCAAAGGAGCATAGAATAAAATAGAAAGGTAATTTTCCTGCAAAGTCGTTTGCTGGACTACATAATAAAATGTATTTCTTACATATGTGAACTGATATGATGCCAAAGACTGTTAATATGTTAATATGAAGCACAACTGTTAAAGTTCCTGTGTGCACTGTGATTAAATCTGTCTGCAAAGGAGATGATCTGCCTGCGGAGTTTAAGAAGTGCTGTCTATAAAACTTGTTTCTTTAAATTATGATATTTGTTAACATATACCACATGTATAGATTGCATAGCCCTTCAAAAAGGTTTTTAATTAATACAGATATTACAAGACCACTACCTCGCAGTACCCTGCATTGAGTCCTCTCAGTGTCCAAGTGAAATAAGGTTCAATCTCTATTTATCTTACGCTATATAATTCAATAAAATGCAGTCATTAGAGTTATGCAATATATTCCCCCCACCAAATCTCAAGAATTTTAAATATTTTATAGTGCAAATTCTATCTTGCCATATACCTTGAATATTGTGAACACTTTCAAAGTATTTCTAACTTTAAACATATTTACAAAGAGGAATGCATTGCTTCCATTACTCTTTACCTGTTCTGTTTCCTATTTTGAATTGTAAGACATACATTTCTCATGCTTTTAAAGCCACAAGTATATCGTGCAAGTCTTCATCGTGGATGCAGTGCTGGGAGAGCCATGTTAAAACTAGTTTCATATGGGAAGCTATCAAAATTGTCTTCACTTACACTGTTCTCCATTGAGCTAGAGATCATTTGCTGCAATTACTATGACATTTGGATGCACACATTTGTTTAGAGAATCAAGGGAAACTCATTATGTGGCACTGCAAAGCATAAGATTCACTTCTTAAGTCATTACACAATTTCCATGTGGTTTTGAAATCAACAATTATATCTTTAAAAAAATCTATAATAATCAATTCAAGAAATTTGCTAAAATGAAACATCTAATAAAAATAGTTAGCCATCTTTGCACAATTAGTATAAATTCGCATATCCATCAATATGAAACAATGTACGTATGTATACTAAACCAGTAAATTTTAATACTAGAAACAACAGTGTGCTGTAGATGCTAATCCAGAGTAAGCCTTGAGAAATGTAGCTGTTTATCCCATACTAAGTTTCAGCAAGGATAATCTTTAAAGGGTATGTGCTGATTATTACTGTATGGGTTTATGATTTAATTTGTGACCTACATGTCAGAATAAAAGCCACAGAGTGAGATGGCTCAATTAACCTCATCTGCAAATAATTTGTAACACAGAATACTAGTAGTGCGATACCAATCCCTAACCCTCCGCTATTTTCTGAATCAAAGTATACATGCAGTAATTACTATCAACTGCCATTAATGCTGCTGGTACTCGAAATGGGATTAAGGATTTAACACTGAGGAGAAAAAAAGACCCAAGATATCTTTTTAAATTCAGCTACATTCATTTGAAAAAAGAAATTTAACGTTATCCACATTGAAAACAAAGGTCCGAGAATCATCAGAACGTGGAACCTCTTTTTATCCAACCTGGGGCTTAATTAAGCTGTGCAGCAAAATACTCCTGTTGTGTGATACATCAGGTTGATCGCTTATTTGCTTATTCAACCAGGATACCTCCTACTACTCTTCAAGGGGGAGAAGAGGAGCTACCACGATTATGAAACAAAATATGTACAGTAGTTTTTTAATTAACTATATAACAGTGTGAATCTCATTTGAAATAGAGTTTAAGGAGGAGAGCAGTGAATATAAAATGAAGGGCTAACTGAGTGATGCTATATACCGCTCTGGGTTACTGTCACTTTTCCTAACTTTCCTGGAAAAATAAACATCATTTTTCAACTTTGTCACATATAAACATGAAATTTCAATCAACTGATCCCTCATAAGGCAGTTTGCAATTGTGTTTCTTCTTTCTTTCCCTGCTACTGACAGTTGTTCATAGCACTGTTCTGACTTTTATATGCCTGCCTTCAAGATTTCCCGCTTCACTGCTAAGGACTGATTGAAAAAGAATATTGTGCCTTTAAGCGAAATGCCTTGTGCCTGTTAACAAGCAACTATTCTACAGACACATGATTTATAAAATTGCACACTCACACCGGTAACTTTTCCTCCCCACAAAAGCAATATCTGGAAGAACATGTGGCAATAGTAAAGCTTTCGGGAAGGACAAAAAAATACAACAGGAAAAAACCCCCACCCTTCTGCTCTGGCTATGTGGGCTAGTATCCCCTCCTTGCGTGATCAAAACAAAAGGAATAAGCACGACAGATAATCCCTGAATACCCAGCCTTTAAATATGCAGGAGCCTTAGGCACGCAGAAACAAGTTAGGTAAATGCATGCATTATCCAAATTGGAGGTGTGGAAGCAGCAGTCAGCAAACCCCCAACCTTAAACAGTTTCAAGCTCTTTATCTATAAGCAGAAATTCAACAATATAAAGGAAGACTTTTTCCAGCTTTTCGATGGAAAATCACTAAGCAAACTTGATTATAATTTGTGGTCATACTGAAGTGGTGATGTAAGGAAGCTGTCACTTTCCATATTTGTCTAATGAGCAGTTGACTTACAAAGGCCATAAGGTACATGGACATCTCATCTATTTGCACCTACGATCTTTATGACAGCTTTCTAGAGACAGAAAAGAGAAAATAATTGGTATTTAGCTCTTTTGTGTTAAACCAATGCCTTTCAAACTGTCAGGCAAAACTCATTTAATGCATATATTGTAACTGCTAAATTATGGTTATGTCCAGGTAAAGAAACTTTTAAAGAAATAAATTCTACACTTAAATGTAAGGCTCATCACTGCCCCAAGCATGTTTTTAGAAGGTGATGTATCATGCAAAAAGCATGGGATGGAAAACAGTAGTACCAGACTCGTGTGATCATTCAGTTCGGTGCACTGGACTAAAAGACAGCATTTTAAGTCTACAGAACCCAGCACTTCTCTGCACAATTTCAGCAGCAATCTCACGGTATACCCTCTTGGAGCATCTTCTAATAAATACAACATATTCAGTCTGACCCTCCACCAGCAAAGCAGAAATATACTTGTGTGTGCAGGTAATGAGATAAGCAAAGATAATTTTAAGTCATCTGTCTTCCTTCTTATGGATTCCTCACGGCACCAAGTCAAAAACATGACTATGTGCTTGTCGACCCCCAAAACACAGTGCTCCCATTGCCTGGTTATTCTCTGCCAGATCCCTCACATCAAATGCCCCTCCCATATCCCTCTCAAATATTTACTGGCTTTAGCCCTTGAACCAGGGGATTATGCCAGATATTTAAGCTTCATCTTTTGAGAAAGGGAGTTTTTAAATATTATATTGTGAGGGAGAAAACAAAGTGCAGGTAAAAGAGGCTGAGCAACTATTAGACAACAGGGGGGAAGTGAATAATCAGCGACCAGTACCAAGAGTGTGCAGAGTGAAAAAGGAATACCAGCATAAAATATACAAAAATTATGGTTAAACACATTGACAGTGAAATTCTGTTCAGGATTATCACTGTTGTTTGATTGTCATTAACTAAAGAAAATAGTCTTGTATAAATAAAGAGAATGCCCATCATATAAGGAAAATATCCAAGCCATAATTCATAGATGCTATAAACTAAATTCCTTTCTGTTCCTTAGCTAGCAGTAGAACTACTACTGCTGGGGAAGAACCTAACGTTTAATTTTTAGTGAAGAGAAATAACTAGAGATAAAAACACAGTCTCAGTCACAATATTTCATTTTATCTCAGCAATTAGATGAAATCACACTTAAATAAATAGTTAGATATAACAAAATTCACTCCTCTTCTACTTTCCCCCCAACCAAAAAAAAGAAAAAAACAAACTACTTCAGTGTGGTAACTCCAGAAACAGATATATCTGTTTAAACATCTATTAACAAACAAACAACAAGTAAGAAAATAAACCAACAAACCCACCCAAACCACTAATGGGAATCACAAAGAGTCCATGGTGTGACACTTAAAGCAGTGTCACACCAAGTAACACTGTACAAAACAGTTAACTCTGTACTGTCAAAGAATGAAAAATGTTCTCCTTACACATCTGCACACAAAGCTGCAGAGGAAACACACAGGAAGATCAACTCAAACCTGTACCAAAACAATATATGTGCTTACAAAAGCAAGCAAATGATCAGGAAAAATATATCAAGACAAGACGCAGACTAGTGCTTTAAAGTACCTTTGACTATGGTACCCTTTCTCAGAGGGATGTAAACTAAGGTTAAAGCAGGAAGTATACATGGAAAACTGCTACTTCATTCATATTGCTTTAAACATGGCTGCATCTTGCATCACAGATTGGCTTTGCTATGCATCATTTCCATGAGATCGCTAGGTGCTTGGGGGTTTTAAATGCAAGACTTTGTTTTAGTATAAATCATCTCTCAATTTGCACACAAAAGCCTCAAAAATAGTTTGCAACATTTCAACTTTGACAACACCAGGAGAAAGCCCAAGCATGCATCGCTGTATCCAACAGCAGAAGATAAAGCACCATGCAGGGTTGACCAATAATAGTTTATGGCAGAGACAGCACTGAAATCCATTTTCCTATTTCTTTTAAACCCAAGCAAACAAAAAATCCACAAGCCTTGCCTTAATGTATATACACATTACCAAAAAGATACTATCGGAAACTTAAGGAGCATTTTACAGAGGGGGGTGATAGATAAGTTCTGCTATAAAGAGGAGTAAATTCTGTGTCGTGTCAGTTAACATGAACTAGTAAAAACAGAGAAGAGAATGTGCTCTATAATTCTCTGCAAGTTTATTCCACTTGTCAACTTTCACCCACAACAGAACTAAATCAGAGTTGTCAGTATTTACTATTAAGCTTTTTGTTGTGCAGCTGCCTAAGAAGTTAATAAAACAACTTCTACTTTCTCAACTATAAGGGAAAAAAGATAAAAACAAACCTAGTTTCATCTTGTGCAAG
The DNA here is from genome assembly GCA_039877255.1 of Loriculus beryllinus. Classification (NCBI taxonomy): domain Eukaryota; kingdom Metazoa; phylum Chordata; class Aves; order Psittaciformes; family Psittacidae; genus Loriculus; species Loriculus beryllinus. The sequence continues at coordinate 68,524 of JBCJKH010055091.1, read as the reverse complement.
TACTTAATTCTCTTTAGAGCAGGAGCAAACTATTGTACCTGACCCTCGTATGCCTTATAATAGCATTAATCATGCTAAATTCTTTTGGTGCTCATGTGGATATAATGTAATTAGAACAAATTCCTGAAGATAATTTCTTATCCCCATCGGTCTTTGAGGCGAATCTAAAATGTACTTTATTTCTACAAATTAAAACATGCTGCAAAAGTTCTCTTGGTAAAATAGGGGTCATAAAGTAAATAATAAATATCAACAAGGAAGACTAAAAGTTATTAAACTAAAACTGATATAAACTCAAAACCAGTTCGTTTCTAATGTATTTTTCAACGCTTTCATGCCATTACCCAAAGCAATAGAAGCCTTCAGACTACTGTCTCAAACTACAAATGCAGATTATCGCCCTATTAAAACATATTTCTTTTTAAAACACTTAAAACTGGAAAATATTCTGTACGCAAACATGAGGCTAAGCCCAAAACACAACTTTAAACCTGGAATCCAGCAATATTTACATCCTAATAAAATGCTGGCAGATAGAGGATATTTTGAATTCACAACATGTGCTTTTAAAAAATGCTGTGGGTAGGGTTTATTATTCTGTTTTGTTCGGGGTTTTAAGCTGAATATCAATTAAACTTGTTTGCCAGGAGTGTA
>JBCJKH010055091.1:0-36054 GCA_039877255.1 Loriculus beryllinus | reverse complement strand
ATTCCCCATAAACAACCTCATACTAACCAGAGAGGGAAAAGGTTGCCAAAGGCATTGGTAATTCATGCTGCCCAACCCATAGCACCAGAGCACTGGAGCAGGTGGGATTTACTGTACCCTTTGTGCAGAGCAATGGTTGATACCCTTGCTTAGTTTTGCTATAAGCAGAGGAAGAAGGAGTTTCATAATTTACTATTAATTTCAGTTCTCTAGGAATGCAGTTGCTTTAAAATAAGAGTGAAAGCTTCTCTTTTGCACAGGTCTGCACCAAGACCATGTGAAAGCTCTGTCAGCTTGGGGCTGGCTGGGACAGGGCTTCAGAGTATCAGTGTGGTACATCTCATGTCACCCTGGGTTAGTCACGTTCACCTTATGCCCTGTACCTCCTCCTTGCTGCAAGCATCACTCAATGCATGTGAGCAACGTGCTGGCACAGCCACCTGGTAGTTCAGAAGAGACTAGTTGGGAGGCCCAGAGCATAATGAGAAAGCCGGATCCAGAGCGTGGGCTTCGCAAGTGCAGCTTGGCTCAGGGGTATTCACCCTTCTGCTACACTGACAGAAAACAACAGGCAGTCAACCCAACATCCTCATTGTTCATTCGGGAGAAAAACAACCTCAGAATGGCTACAAAAGGAAAAATATGTATGGGTACTCATGGCCCAACATGTGCTTTGTCTGGTCAGTGATAGTGCCAAGAAAGACGTGGCATTTGGCCAGAAAGCCTCGGCACACCAACAAAGCACACTGAAAGCTTAATTATGAGGTGGCAAAAATGATCCCGGGTGTTTGTGATGATGTGACTGAGTGCAGTGATGTATGGTATGAGCACGCAGAGCTGTTCAGGAATGACCGTGTCCATCTGTCAAAGGGCTGGATACATGACTGGATGACAGGCAATACTGGTCAGCGTGACAGACCATGCTTTCAGCACTTCATCAGAATTGCTTTCAAAGTGCTGCCTAACAACTGTCAAGAATCACCGTATCACAGGAGTTATAAAGACATTTTAAAGGACAATAAGGAAGTAGCTTTGTGAATTACTAGGAAGATCTCCACTCAAGCATGAGGGCCCTGGCAGGGAAAAAAGCATGGAGAGGAAAACATAAAAAGCAGCTGATGAAAATAAATTCCTTCCTTCTACCAAGGAGATGTCATCCTTCATTGTGAAGGAGATACCAAGTGGTTGATGAGAGTGGCCTCTAGCATAGTATCTGGATATGGGGCATGCAATAACCACCGAACTGTTGAGCTATGTGACTTCCTTAGGTTACAGGGTGCTCATACCATGCTCCTGGTGGGAATCACTTCTGATCACTTATTATTAAAGGATGAATTCTGGATTGACAGTAAAAAAAAAAAATCAGCTTTTACAAAGGCCTGACATCTGTGTGCTGCTGAAACAACCTTTACAAAAAGACCCAGAGGCTTCTTCCTCCTGCATTTCAAAACCTTCCTCTAACGCTATATGGAGATATTCCCCATCTTCCTCATTCCCCTTTTCTTACACTCCAGAGTGAGCCCTGGTCTTTGCCTGAGCTACTCTGTTGGTATGTTTATGCCTACATATATCATTGCCCAGCCTGTGCCTCACTGATCCTGATGACTCAGTTTGGCCTTGGATCCATCTTATCATTTGGGATTGGTCCGGGAGGCAGTGGCCTGTCACTCAAACCAGGTTACTACCACTGCATTCATCCCACTCACCTCACTGCTGTACTGAGGTCTGCATCCAGGGACAGCACTGCCCCTGCCTGCAGCACTGCCATGCATTGCTCCCAGCTCACCTGCCACTGCTACTCCCCAGCAGGCAGACCTCTCTCTTGCTTTAGCCTGCACATCATCTTGGATATCACAGCAAAATGGGCTTTCAGTTCAGCAGATGAGTAGCATGCAGTGGGTGAGGAGGAAAATGATGCCTTACTGCTCTGCGATACTCAATCAAAAAAAATCAACCCACAAAATACTATTTCCTGGATATTGTCTGGACTGCCAAATGCGATGGCTGTAGTCATAAAACCCCTCCCCACACCCCTCATAAAGAATTAGCTGGTACAGCCAACACTTCATTAGTCATCCATTAAATACTTTCTACTGTTAGAGCCAAAGGTGAGCCAGAGTCAGTGATCTAGAGTTTAGAGGATGAAAAGCATTCTTAGTTCCTGTAACAGTTTAATTTCTCTAGTCTATTATCAATATATAAACCATTTTCATAACCTTATCAGTTTCTCCTACTTTCTATAATACATGCTTATATTTCTTAAGTCTTGATTTCATTCTATTTGGCTATATCTTCTTCAGACTTCTATTACATCTACTGAAGGAAAAAACCTATACAGGTGTAGAACCAGGGTGAAGCTGCAACTCCATAAATTTTCCACATAAAGGCACTTCCATAATGTGAATAGTAAAAAAATAGACCACTCATGTCAAGCTGCATCACATTTCAGGCACTATATGAAATTTACAGCTGTAAAAGGATCAAAGTATTAAAGAACATTTATGAACTTGAATACGTGAGGCTAGCCAAAATATCAAGTGAAAGAAAGCTTTTTCTGACAAATATTAGTTTGCCAGAAGCCTTAAAGCACTTTCAGTTGGGATTACAGGTTGGGATTTTCTTTCCTCCAAGTCTCGTCAAGAACTGCCTGTCTCTTCTGATTGAGGTTTTAATCCTCTTGGAATTTATGTACTACTTCTAATGTTAATTCAGCTCCTGAAACCATTCCACCACTTCTCAAGGGGCAACAGGAGAGTCAGTCGTTCTATAACATCTTTCATGAAAGAAGTTATATCTATTTGTAGAAAAAAGACTGCAAACTAAACATTTGTATGTTTGTGTGGATACACACTATATATATATATTGATGCATATGTACACAATATAAAAACAAAAATCACTCATGAATGACATTAACCTTGAGAAACTTCATGTCCGTCCACCAGTTTTGATAATTGGAGTTAAAAACATCTGCCTTAGATCCTGTGTAAATCACACAGTCCTAAAGGCTCTCTGCGTTTTATTGTCTTCAAAAGCTCAGCTTTCAGACATGTAGAATTAAAAAAAATAACTCTTTATGTGAGGAAAAACTGCTATAACACTTGTAACCTGCTGCAAGGACTTTCATCAAGGAGTTAGTCTGCAGAAACACTCAATTATGAAGCCAGGAATACACTTCTTTGCTAGTCCATCACAACGCTTCTAACTATGCAAAAACACTAGAGGATTGAAACACTCTGAAGCATCACCTCAGCCACTGGATGAGTGCCTTCACAGAGAGCAAATCTAAGATTGTTCAAGTTAGTGCATGAGAATCAGAGACAATAACAGACTAACACGTTCACGTGCAGTCCCTCGACTCCTTCCACCCAGAGTCCATCCCACCTTAAAAGCCAAATTAAACCAGTCTGACTTGAGAAGGGGAGATACAGTAAACACAGATCAGTTGCAGAATTGGACCTAAATGAACAGAATAAAGATGGGGGCAGAGGGCACAGTTCACAACTCCACCTTACAGGAAGGAAATGATAATACAGACCGTTTAAGAGACTTGTCCCATAATCAGAAGTTGTGAATTAAATCAACATCCAATCCCATAAGCCGCAAGCCATCCTCTTATTAAGCCAACCGTAAGTGCATTCTTCCTCTTAAGGGGAATGATGGATTTTCTGAAGAGAAACATAACTCAGGCATTTCTATAGATTAGGTAATTTCTTATCACCAGTTATATCAATATATTCCCCTTAATGAGAATTTGACTGTTCACAAAAGCAAAACAGGTATTCTAAAAAGGCACTGAATTAGTATTCAAAGCAGATATATCAAAAGAATATTTAGGTATCTAACGCTGTAAGTCTCAATAACTGTTATGATCTGCTTTTATTGAATCAAGAGGTCCTGCTTTATCATGAGTGTATTGCAGAGAAAGATAAATCAGTTGACATAACAGAAGTCAAGTCACCACGACAGACTATCATCACTAAATCAGTGTCTCCACATCTTTCGATTTGCCTTCCTTTTATTTATAATAAGTGTCTGTGGAGTTTCTATCCAGCTGGACAAAGTTGCTGCTCTGTAAGCTTTCCGGATTCTGTGCATATGAACTAATCAACAAATGTTTAGCATCATTTATTTTTGCTACAGAATGCCACAGAATTGAAATAAATCTGTCACTCATCAAACACACAAAAGGAAGAGAGCATTTTATGATTTCGTACCTTACACAAATCTTAGTGACATTTACTTTTTTCAGTTCCATCACTGAGCTCCACAATTAATAGAGAATTTTTTAATTTTAATTTTCATAAGAACTAATAAGGGGAAAAGATCTGTTCAGTGGCATTTAAAAGAGAGCCCAATTTTAAGCATTAACCTAGCTGATGCATCATATAAGCAGTAAATGAATTAATAACTAGTGACATATTACTATTTAATCCTGTCTTGATGACCACCAGGGATGTCTCAGAACCTGGCTGTGATTTGATGCTAATGTGCCAATATCATGTACCAATGAATATAATCAAAATGAGCGTATGAACTTAAAATAACAAAGCTGTTTCATGGTAGATAACTGAAATTGTTGTAGACAGTTTGTACCAATTCAGAAAGTTCAGCCAGTTAACTAAATACCTCAGGCAATCTTTCAGCCTTCAAAGTTGGAGAATAGGTCTATTTCAGCACCAAAGAGTAATTATATCCAGCCCAGTGACTGGCAGTTGAGTTTACAAAAAGGTTAAGAAAGCCCTATAGGTCAGCATAGCCAAATAACATTGGGGTAACTGCTCTGAGATAGCTTAGAAGAAAACAGTAACTGAGCAACAGAAATGTCAACACTTAATCATAGTCCTTCCAATTTTTACCAGGTTGGAAGAAAACACTTGGTGCTAAGCTACCAAATAGCCTTTGCAAAGCAGTTTCACTTATGTTTGGAAGTGATCTAGATGTTAAGTTTTTCCTGCCTTCTGACTACAGCAGTTAGAGAACGTGCTCATCCAACAAATAATTGCACAGATTACTTGGTGTGGAAAACTGCAGCAGAGTTACCTTCCCGAATAATGTCATCAAGCTTTATTAACAGACAAAAGAATTCCCTGAAAGATCTTAGGAAAATCTTGGCAATATTAAGAAAAACATGATTTGACACCCTATAAAGACCATTTATTACTTAAAAGCAATCCAATTATCTTAGACATTCTCATATCATGCTCCCCTTACTGTTTTATACTGAAGCAAAAGGACACACATCCACACGCTCCTGTGAGAATTCAGAAAGACACGACCCATTGAGCAGGTGATAAAACCACAATTCCAGCCATCCCATCATACAGAAAGCAGTGACAGGGAAAGAAAGGCAGTCACAGTAACTTAGACAACATATGTTGTCCTAACGCTGCTCAGTAGGTGAATCACAGCACAAAATATCTCCTTTTGCCTCTCCTTACCTGTATGTAAGGGGCACAACTCCTTACTGTCCCCCACAGATCAAAGGGCAAGAAAGGCCAAATGACTCAACACTGTCTCCTACAAGATCAAAATGAAAAAGTACCCTCTTTCTGGCTCAAACAGCAGAAGTTATTTTGAAGTCTCCCAAACATGCTATCTGTACTAAGATAGTCACAGAATCACAAATACTGCTTTCTTCTCACTGAGCTCATGAAATGCTTTCAGCCTCAGAACAACAAAAAGGAAAGGGAACTATTACCACATAATTCTAAGAATATAAAGACCTCCATAGCATTGCCTTGAATAGCAAGCTCAGCTGATTTACTGCTCTTAATGCAGGGAGGAGAGAAAGCACCCTCATGCTAGATGAAGAAATTAAGTGAGGAAATTACCCTTACAGGAGCATCTTAATTTTCATTGATCTAATTCCAGACAGACATACCAGCAGCGAGTTTACTAACTGAGGGTTCCTCCTTCCTCAGCTATCTCTCTTCACATTTTTACCACAGAGAACAATAGAATCAAAGAATGGAGAAAATACTTAACATTTCTTTCAAATTGACAATTAGTATTCCTCTTGGTCAAAAGCTGTCTCATGCTGTTCAGCCTTCCTAAAAGGCTTGCTGAATACAAGAATGGCATCATAATACAGAAATGCCACTGGATCACATGCCTGTGGTACAATATTACCTTCCTTTAGCTTTTATTTGTTGGCCCTTTTCAAGTGTTTTGAAGGTAGCCCAATGGGTTTTACATGAATACTTAACTGCAAAAGTAGATGGTAATTGCAAATATTAAAGCTTCATGGCCTGTATCACTTATTACCCAAGGAATATTTTTTTTATCGCCATTTTGCTCAAATGACATCAGTAGCTCTTTTCTGGCACAAAACTGGTTTTGGGGCAGAAATCTGCAGCTTTAACAGTGATAAAATTTATGTCTCATATCTTGACCAAAAATAGGGTTGATATTCAAAATGGATTAGCCAATCTGTTCAATCGAAATGGCACAAGACTGTCGGACACAGTCCGCAATAAGCTGGTGTGCTCTAACAGCAACAAATGCATTAGGTTTACAACTCAGCTTTTAAACACAATAGTCAACATGCATATGGAAAAAACAAAGTTTGAATGTGCTAATATTTTCTACCTTGCATATTTTAAGCCTTAAGAGCTCAAATGAAATCAATAGAAAACTTCATCATTATTGTTTCCAAACACAATCATGTTGCTGGGTAGATTTGTACACTGTATTTTGGCCTGCGCATGCACCATCTGAAGGAAACATTCAGCTCTCCTAATCAGAAAAGCGACCTTCAAATATAGCAGAAAGTCTCCATGTATAAGTAAAAAAAAAAATACTAATATTTTTAGTTCTCTACCCATTGCTGCTGGCACTTGACATCAGCACTAAGGTTTTTTAAAATTCCCAGCTTTTGGGGAAAAAAAAAAATCAAGTCAGGCACTGGATTTACTAATTACATTTCTAGATACCCTTATTTAAAAAAAAGAAAAAGCTTCAAAATGTAACTCAGGTACATCCTCAATATTAACATACTGAAGGTAAAGAAAAAGACATCAGAAATTCTCTCTTTTATATGACCATTTTTGAACGGCCACTCTTTTAGTGGAGGCACAAGGCTGGAACAGGGTTAAAAACCTGATCTTGCTAAGATTTCCAGTCCTCCATAAACTGTTAGTATGAAATTCTAACCGACTTAATGAGATTCTTCTAAGCCTATTCTGCCTCGAAGAACACAAAAGCAGCAGCTTGTTTTGACGTTGTTGAGATATGTTAAATACATCAGCAGAACTTCTTGTTTAAACATACACAGACATATGAAATGCAGCTACGAAGCCCATTTGTCTACATGGATGCAAGATGGTGGCAACAATAACTTGGCATACTATATGAAAACAATAGAAATAACCTGCACTGCGTATGAGAAACTGGTAAAAAAAATCTCTTCCTTACTACATTAGCAAAGATGGGAGCTATTGCATTTTCTCAATTCCTCTCCATAAGGCTGAGCACTCCTGGCAGGGAAAAAGGTCATTTCCCTCAGCCACAGCCATTCCCAGGCCCTGGTATAGCTTACAGTGTTATCTGTCAAAACCTCATGTTAGCACACTCAGACAGAATTTGGTCACTACGAGTTTATTTCCATTAGAGACCATTGTAACTGTGGTCAAAATAATGGTACACAGCTTCAGTAGCTTTCATCCACTGTCTTGCCATGACCTGCTCACATGAGTCCAGCACCCTTTCTTTATCAGCAGTTCTACTGCTACCAGAAATATTGTCTCATAGGGAAACCTCAAGAAGCTAATGAGAGGGTATATCCAGTGAGCATACACTCATGCCCCATGTAAGCAATACTGACAAGTTCACTGAGGAAAGTCCATGACTAAAGAATTAGAGCTATTTACAAAACAGAGCGGTGTGTTGCTACAGCACATAAAACTTGTGTTTTTTTCTTCTTTTCCAGCTCCAAGTGGCTGGATTTAACAAAAGCCTAGAAACATTACAGCATAGCATCAACACTGAGACCTAAGTAAATGCCTGGTGTAGCTAAGAGTCAAGCTGTTACAAAGCTAAACATCTCCTTTCTTCCATGCCTTCACCTTATTGATCAGCATTCTGCTACACATCATTCACTTAACTTCAGAACTCACCCTCCAAAAACAGACATCAGTAACAGCAGCATCGCTGAAGTCAACAAGACCACCAGTGTCAGGTGGATCAAAAGGATGACTTAAACCTCTCATTGCAATACTAGGGACATTTATTTTCCTGCCTTTTTAAGTAAAGAAAAAAATACAGTAGCATTGTTATTTGATCTATTCCACAGAAAGACTTCCAGTTGTACATACTAATAAGGAAGCCCTTCTCTGGATTAATCCTCTATTAACCAGCAGGTCCAAGTCAGCCAACCAAAGAACAACAGCAAATCTTGAAACAGCACTCCCTTACCACTAACTCTTAATCACTACAAATATCAGCTTGCACTACATCATGGGAAACAAAATCATTAATTTCAGTGCATCCTTACACCAAGACAGTATGAAACTGCAATTGGGAAAAAGCTGTACCCTTTAAAGATCATGTCATGGACTTCATAACACATTGTTTCCATATATCAAGCTATTTCTGAGGTAAAAGTGATGCAGGATGAGGCAGATGACAATTGCAGGGAAAAAAGGCACAAAAGGAGCATCCTTATCAGATCAAGAGTTAAAACAAGAGAAAGCAGGGCAAGGCTGAAGAAGTCGGTTACTCATTTCTTAATTTAAATAAGATGGTTAAAGAGCTATCTTACTGCATTCTCTTGTGTTTACTTCAGGTACCAAGGCAACACTTGAAGTGCCTTATGCAAAATATGTGGGGTTTATTCATTAGTATGGAAGTGTGGGGTTACATTTGCAATTCAATGATTGACACTTTACATGAACTTCAAAAACAGATCACACTTCTCCGTGACCAAGCATTCTATATGTGGGAACTTGCTGAAATTCCACACATTTCTCCTATATTATTTTAAAACCTAGTTTTCCCTCATGAATACTTCTTAAAGCAACTTTCTCTCTAGAAAAATAATTAGCAGTAATCCAAGTCTCACACAAGCTGTGGAAAGATGTTCACAGTGTTCACTATTTGAAAATCTTCTCAAGGCTGCTCCATATTTTCACCTTCCTAATAACAGCAAACAAAGAATGATGGCTGGCCAGGAGGAAATCATGAGTACTACATTATCGCCTACTCACACATTGCATGGTGTAGTAATGAAACAAATACCGCTTTGTAAACCTGCAGGCTCCCACGAGCACAACTACCAACTCAAAAAACAGCTTAATTGGTTATTGACTGGGACCCTATCTTTGCAGCAGTGATTTTGTCCAGAAAATACACATATACTTAAAGAGCATCCCATTTCAGCTTCCTAAGAACCCGTCATGCCAAGGTCTATAGAGCTAGCTAAAATGGCTATATCTATCTTTACTGTGAAATACATGAGGAAATTACTGCTTTAACTCATCTTAAAACACAGAAAAAAAAAAGAAATAAAAGTAATAGGCATGCCATGTAGCAGATTAACTTAAACATTAACTGCAGAGCTTCGATGAGAGAATGAGTAATTATACTTAACTCACTGGTGATGGCTCTGGTCTCTAGTTCCCCATTGCTCTCAATCAGGAGCCATTCTGTCCAAGTTAGTCAAATTGGCTGGGGTGAAACCGGTGTGAGATCAATACCCAGTTCCAGAACTAATGAAACCGAGTAGAGAGTTTTTGTAGGGTCTTTTGTTTTCAAGAAAGAAGGTCAGTAGGGGAAGCAGTAGTGGTTTATTGTAGACATTTAAAACTTGGTTCAAGTTCAGTCCTTCTTTCCCCATAGAATAGCAATAGCAAAATTGATGTCTCAAAGTACCACCATTTTTCCTGTGTTTTAGGGTTTTTTGCTGGAAGTTTTCGTTACTGTTTGTAGGGGGCAATGGGAGAGAAATGGTTTTGCTGTTATTTTTCATAGAAACTCCATCGTTTCATGACATTTTAGAATGGAAAAAGCATTTGAAGAAAATGTAATCTAGTCTGGTGATTTAAATACAGTTATTGAAAAAGCTTTTATGCCTTAGCATTGGAAAAAAATATCATATGTTACACTCTGGGCACGTTATCTAGTCTTTGTAATTTTACGTATTTATTTATTGGGACAGTTTAATGCATTCCAGAGGCTGTAAACAGAAAATGGGGTCACTTAATCAGTTCAGTGCATTCCCCAGGCCGCACTGCTGGATGCCTCCTGCCCACCCACCACTACAGCAGACAAACCCTATCATTGAAGAGAGCCACCTGCCCTCCCAACAGCACTGCTTCACAGTCATTGCAGTGCACCTAGAAAGAGCCAGGACCTGGCTCATGCCAAGGGCAGCTCAGCACAGGCCATCTCCTTTCTGCAGTTCACCTTCCAAGTACCTAGGCAGATCAGGAAGGCAAATGCAGGCCATGATTTTTGAATGCAAAACTCTGGGCTGCTATATCAGCTTAAAGCCTTCACGTCCCACAACACCGCACGCTCCCTTTCCTTTACATTTACAAGATGCTTATGAAGGCTATAACATGAGCCAGATCGCACATCTGATCCAGCTTTAAAAGCAAAGCAAAACCCTGAAATCAGGAAATCCTCTGGGTTCGGGTTCCCACCCCCCCCCCCGAGTCAGTTAAGCTCACGGTACATAAAATGGATGCACTTGCAGTGACGCATGGAGGTGGAGTGGTGCAGGGCTTAATGTCCCTAGGCACAGACCCCATGAGTGAGAACGGCTGCTAAACATGTGGACCCCGCAATGAAAGCTGCTTGGCAAGAAATGGTCACTTTCCACCCCACGTTTGATTAGGAAAGACACATTCCCCCCTTTCTGCCCCATGACTTCCCTAACTGTCCCTTTTAAAATGACATTTTCTCTCGGAATGTTGTTTAGCAACAGGGTACATAGTTGTATAACCAGGAAGATTCCCACTGGTCTTTCTAGTGCTACTCAATAGAGCACAGTTGTATACTGAGCATTACTGAGCAGCAACCAAAAACATTGGAGTTATCAGCACTGTTCCCAGGCTGAAAGTCAAAACCACAGCACTGCATCAGCTACTTCTTAGTAGCTTTTTCTCCTTCTTAGGAGAAAAATGACTGCTACTGCTGAACCCAGGACATAAACATTCAGAGATAACTTACAACCGAGCCTAAAAAGCTTTGGTTGGGAAGTCAGTTAACAAAGCCATTGACCAAAGTACAGTTAAACAAACAAAACTGGTCTCATATCCTGTAATTTTCCTACTAAGCTTCAGTAGACACAGAAAACACTACTTCTTGCACCAGTTGTATGGTTGCAGGTACTTCATGCTGACATTGACACAACCAAGAGCACAAGATTTAAAAGTAGATCTGCTGTTTCATTTGGAGAGCGAAGGTAGGTGGGGTTTTGGGGGCTTGGTTGATTGGATTTTGGGGTGTTTGGAGTTTTTTTTATTTGGTTGTGATGTTTTGCTGTTCTTTTTGGTAAGTAAATAGCTTGCCATGAGAGATACCTGAGTTTTAAAGCACTACATAGGCATATACTTACTCCTCCAAATCATGGCACCTACCAACAAACTTTCAAGCTGAAGACTTGAGATAATCAATACTTTTGTATGGTCAAGCTGGCCCTTAAAAAAAAGAGGAATTTTAAATATACCAGAAAGCTTCTGTTAGCTTGATTTTAAACTAAAACTAATTTTGGTAAGATACATTTACACCCATCACGGAGACAGCAAAAGTTTTGTTCTTTGCCTACAGGGGTTTCAGGCTCCACTCCACCTTCTTTACATGTAAATGTGATCTAGTGTACAAATTTAACATGTATGCTATTAGTCAGGCTCATAAAGGAATTACCAGCTCTACAACCTTCTTATTTTGCAGCTATCTTGGTGGTCTTTCCCTCGCCTCTCTGCCACCAACCCAGAGGGCTTTCAGGTTGCACTCAGCAGAAGGTTTTACACCACATATAAATTTAAGTGATCTCAACAGCATTAGCTAAAGTTATTTTTTTCCCACAGGTAAGAAGGCTGCACAGGGCAGAAGGAAGTACCAAGGAAAATGAAAGGGTGGGAAAATAAAAGGCCAGAAGGAAGAAAATGGCACAAAGACCCTGAGGAGCTATGACCCTGAGAGCATCTGTAGGGCCACAAATAGCCCCTGTTTTGCCATCAGCAAAATAGCAACCACAGCTTTTTTCTGTTCTGTCCCTAAATCTCCCCACAGGCTTCCACTGCCAAATGCAGCTCTGTTACTTTTGTGCTTGGACCCAGCTCTGAACAGTTTTCACTGTATCTATTCTACCGGAACAACCCTTATCTAAAAGGTTCATTAGTTAGAGATGAAAACATGCTGGGGGCCACAGGCACGAGCTTTCTGTGCACTCCATGGGAAAGTGAAATGTACCTAGCCTCAGAGGACAATTATTGATAGGAATGATATTTAAAATACTAACATTTATGCTAAGTGTATGCATAGTCAGCACACTTGCATAATTATATACTGGTATAGACAATAAAAAGGAAATTAAAAGGGTTTAGTTTTGGCTTTTAAAATGCCCTTGAAAATATAGATGAAATCACACACCGCCTGAAACCATCAAACAAACGTACAGAAAACAAACCCTTCCAAAGGTGACCTATGAGGCTTGTTACTGGTATTAAACATGTACTTAGTGTCATCTCATACCATGCAATCAAATTCTACTCATTTACTTGATTCAAGCACCACAAAACAAACATTAAATTCTCACTCTGGAACTTGCACCTTTCCCCCCTTTCCCTTGGATTCATTTCACTGCTTAGATAATCAAGTACCTTGAGAGAGCACACCTGCTCATCCCATCTCACAGCTCTCCCTCCTACAGCCCTACACAGCTGGAAAATGCTGGTGCCTGGCTGAGAGCAGCTGCTGAAGAAACATCTAAGCAAACAGACCTGATTAAAGCACCTGGAGCAGTCACAAACACAATCACTGTTGGTCTCTGAAGATGTTATCAATTACAGAAGTAGAGTCAAGTCCATGGAGGGGAAGAAATCTCTAAAAGTCCAACCCTCTAGGGGCCATTCCACATTTACCAGCACATTAACATCTGCCAGTATGTCCACTCATTAACAGTAGATCACTTCATGATCTCTATACACCCGTCTGAATAAGCTCACTTCTTTTACACAATGCACCTGCTGTTTCACCTTTCAACTTTGACAGGACACATCTAACAGCTGAATCTTTTCTGGGGAAAAAAAAGTAAGAAAAGAAATAAGAGAGACCAACAAGCAAAAAAAAAACACCAAAACAAAAATGAAATTTGTAAGAACTTAATATTGAACTGGATGTGGGAATGATGTCCAGAGACAAACCAACAATATTTCCATACTAACTTCTATAAGTAGTCCGGGGGATATTCAAATATTTACAGTCATATGTCCACTGAAGTGCCTTGACAAGTGCCTTCAGCATGGGAAGTCTGATATGAGTCTGCTTATACAGACAATTGCTGGTACGTGCAGAAATTCCTGATATTTGCTAAACAGAGTCATGTTTTGCTTGCAGTGGGGTCTCTAGGATATCCAGAGATGAACAGAATAAACTGGCATACATCCTCATGGAGTTTTAATAAACCCTGGCTTGCATTTCTTCCCCTTGCACAGAGTGAGAAGGACTTTTTTCCTTTCAAAAAAACATTTCAGAATGGGGACCATAAACCTCTGAAACCTAACATACTACAGGCAAACACAGAGACATACACACACATTCTTTGTGCTGCACATACAGCCAATCCATTGCAGCCAGGAAGCACTGGATCCGTGAGTATGCAATAGATGTAAAGAACACTCACTGCATGAGACACACACCACCAGGCTGCATGCACACAACAGCAGCGTAACAGCACCAGTCAATGACTCTGCCCAAAACCCTGTGTATGGAGATGCTCATAATGGCACTGACCTTCACGTGCCTGGTACGCAGATTGAGAGACATCAGCTATCTGGCAGCAAGCTCTCATTTCAGCCTGTCTGCCATAAAAGTAATATTAAAAAAATATAATGAATTTTTAAAAAATGCATTAAATTCTCACTTTCTGCCCAAAGTTTCTGAGGTAGTAACAGCAGGTGCCAGGTGAAATCCAAAAGCCCAGCAATTCTCACCAGCCCTTTTGGATGACTTGCTCCTTGACTGAGTGTATCTTTAAAGGGTGCAAGAGATGGGCAGCTAAGTGGGGTTGGAAGGCTACTCGTTGAGCCAAACACAGAGCTGGTAACCTGAAAACAGTCAAGTGTGATGCTGAGGAGACAGTCTTCCTCATCAACCTTCATCACTGATAAAAGCAATTGAGTCCCAACCTGAACTATAGGCATCAAAGAATGCCTCAAAATATGTGAAAGGATAGATCAAATTATTTTCCCATTCATATACTCGATGTCTAAAAAGCCATTAAAATGTTGGTTCACAGTTTCCCCAAAGAACACTGTACTCTCAACATCACAATTCCCCATATTGGAATCTGTGTTTATTAGGCTTACACTTCCCAGGCAATATATCATTCAAAACTATAAGACAACACAGGGGAAAGAAGGTGGGGAACAATATTGACCTATTATTGCCTTCTTTTCAGTTTTCACAAGCTGTCATAATATTTTGACCCACAGTATCCCCAGGTATGCCAAATTTGAATTTGAAAAACCAATTCAAGCTACAGATTACTGCTGTAACAAAACAAGCACTCTGGATGTATCCAGCTATTCTGCTTTGTATGCCCACAAAATTTATGATAGTTCTACAGTTAGATTGTTATTTAAGCATGCTTCTAAATAAATGCTCTACATCGTACTGCTTGCACTAACAACATCACACTAAAGACCAGGTGAGAAACTTAAGGAGAGCTTTCGACATGTTTCTTACAATGCTAAGACCACAGAGAGCCCAGTTTCCATAAATGATTTCATAGCTGTGTTTTGGGAAGTTGGGGCTTTTGGTTTTGGAGGGGTTTTAATAGGGAAAGAAGCACAATTTTTCTCTACTACAAGAGTGATAGGAGGTTTTACGTGTTGTTAATGAGCAACATTACCTTACCAAGAGAGCTGAGTCTCCTAATTTTCATTTATATAGGAGATTGACTAACACTTAGCTAATTGGCACATGCAAATAAGGATTAGCGGAATTTGTTTTTCTTTTCAACTCAACAGCTATAATTTAAATACTTATTTAGATTAAAATCTGTTATTATTTTTGAAGGTAATCATCTGCCTGTTGTCAAATATAAAACAGAAAAATATATTACTAATTGTATCTAAAGTATGTTTCGGAAAATAGTTGATTGACTTGTCTAAAAAAGTAAGCATAAAATAAGCAAACCTTCACCTCACAGTACTGGAATCAAGATCCTTAATAACATACTAAAGAGAACACATTTTTCTCTAGTAAAGTAAGGTCAAATAACTAGAAGATAACTAGAGATGCAACCACATCTGAAGACAAGAAGATTTCCAGCAGAAAGCATCTGCAATATAATTCATCTGCAATATAACTAGAAATAGGTAAGGAGGCAGACTGTCCTTTGAGTCCCCATATCAGTTGAAAAATATGCAGCTTAATGTTTCCAGCAGTGATTTAAACAAGATTCCTAGTGTTTGGTCTCCTACCCACCCACCCTTTTCCCTTTACTTCTGGTAAGGCATATTCAGGGAACAGCTTAAGAATAACTATGGTAGGATGGGGCAGGGAGGTTTTTTTAAGGCATTCTGGGGGGTTTAAGTTAATTTGTGGGAGGCTTATTTTAGTGAGAATGAGTGGTTAAATGTGGTTGTTCAGTGAGTAATTACAAAATCAGAGACCTCATAACAGCAACTGTGTGTGGCTTGTCTCATTTTATGACTTTGCCTGATACAGACACTGTTTCCCAAAACCTTTCTCTTTGTTCTATTCCTGCACTGTTACTGGAGAAGAGAAGGCTGGAGGGGCTGATATGGATGTAAGAATTAGTTTTAATATTTACTCTCCCATACAACCAAGGCAGCTAAAAGTATGTGCTTGCTATTGAAGAGATTTAAACTTTATTAACAGCTTTTAAGACTTATCTTAAAACTATCAGACATACTAAATTGGTTTAGTAGATCTTTTCATTAAGCTAGTCATCAAGCACCAAGTAATACACCAAAGCCAATTCCACTCAAGAGATGACAAAGCAACACTTTGAATTCAGAGCAAGCACAGTAAATCTACAGTGGCCAGTAGGGGCAGCAGATGTAAGTGTAAAATACAACCTAGATTACATTGTTTGAATGTTTCTGTGATACACAGTTATTGTCTTTTCAATTTTTCACAGGGCAGTTCCTACAGCAAGTTCATCACGCTGCCTTCGCAAAACCTAGTAAGTTGGTTGTCAGTTAAGTTTACTCAATAGACAGTGAGTGGTGACTATAATGAAGCAATCATAGGACTTGACTCAGTTCATTTACTTCACACTTAACTCAACCTCAATTCCCTCCTCAACTCCTAGTGAGCAGCAGCAGAATATCCTCTAAAATTAATCTCCAAGGATTATCTTTTTGCCTAGCAGGATTCAAGCTCCAGAACTCTGCCATGAGCACATTGGTCCTCACAAACAGCTGCTAAAATTACACTCTCCACTTATCAGTGCAAACACACACTGCACATCAGCTAACATGCCCTTCACCATACCAAGCAGAAACACCTTCCCATTTTTCTGAAGGCAGGGCTAATTCTTCACCCTCTCTGCCTCAAGATTGAAGCTTATCAGAAAACTAGGAGAAAGAAAGCACTGTCTGAATGCTTTCTGAGTGTTAGTGCACCTTCTCTGCCTGTATTTTGCTTTTATCTGGATATCTTGGTTATTTTTATCTTTAATACACATCCATTTAGTGCAAGGTAAGGAGCTGGATTACTGTTTCCTATTTCGTTCAAAAGAAGCTATCCAAAGCTGGATAGCAAGAGTCTCTACTTACCTCCCTCTTAAGGCCCAGAAGGGATGCCATCAGATTGTCTCCCTGTCTGGTTGTACTCTACCAAGAACTTATGCAAGCAGATGTCAACGTCTCAATCTGAGATGAATCAAGAAGGAATTACTCACACTCACACAGACTCTACTGATCTCTTTGTAGGATACATTAGCCCACGCAGAGTTTCTGTTGCATACATGTTGCTTTTAATGCTCAAGGTATTGGTACGCCATTAAGACACTCAGGATACTGTCATAACATCCTTCTAAAATCAGGCTTAAACAAGACAGAAACAAGATAATCAGCTTGAAGTTACTATTATGCTCAAGCACATGGGTCACCTCTTGGAAATCTTACTTGGAAACAACAAAACAAGAACACCTAATTGTACTGTCTGAAACAATTTCTGTAATCCCTTCAGAGTATTTCTCTCCCAGAATTTAGCACGATCATTCCCTACAATGCTATTCAATCATGATGCAAGTGTTACCTTCAAAAAACAAAATACTGAAACTGGGGTACATGGCCTAGAACAGGGCTTGCTGCTAGCAGTAGGAGTGACTACATTAAATGCTAGGTGAGTTGCCAAGCAGAGCACAGCAGAGCACCCCTTAGCTTCCGCTGTTTTAATACCCTTCTCTATCAATTTCCAAGTAAAACACACCTGAAGCCTCCGTGGCACCTCTCCACAAAAGACATTCTGCCCAGATCAATGCATTGCTCCCAAATCCATCTCTGGATGCTGCTAAGAGGCTCATTTTGGAAACCTGATAAAAGTGATAAAAGACGTTGCCTTTTACAACCTCTAAAAGCAATGCAGACAGACTGACAGAGCAGAAGCAAATGTGCAAGCTAGGACCAGCTACTTTAGCTTGTATCATTTAGCATGGTCAAAGAGAAGCTGCCTACACAGCTACACACATGGTGTCCTACTGTACAAAATGGAGTTCATCAAATGCTGAGTAGGAACAGGGGAAAAGGAAACATACAGATGAGCAAAAGAAAGTCAGGAATGTTTCCACCTGAACTCTACCCAAAACCAGCAGCTGCCTAAGTTAAACTTCAAATTTCTAAGTATATAGGACAGATTACAATGAAATAAGCTCCACATTTACCACATCAAATAACTTGAAAAAGTTGCCAAAAATGCAGAAAAAGGTACGCACGTTCTCCATTAAAGCCTGAAATATTTTAAAGGCTTCAACTAAAATGTCAGCACATGTCAAGAAATATTAACTTATATAATACTGCAGTGTTTTGCTTGCCAAATAGTTAGTATGCCAAGTTTCTGTAATATTACTTCATGCTTTTCTAAGTGCTCTTACATGACTACAATAACTCAGCATGATTGAGACAACAGTAAATTTTTTCCTGTTTAATTTTCACTTCCAATTTTATTCCACAAATGCTATGAACATGGATACATTGGGTTATAATACCAAATGTATAATGACTTTCCTCAAGAATGCTTGTTTTCATATATCTACATTAAGCTAGTCTTTAAGGAGTTGAACACTCTAGCAGTCATTTAATCAAGTACCTCATCATTTTATACCACTAACTTCATTATATATAATCTTATATAAACCTTTGCATCCCTATATGCCTTGAAAAATAAACATTGAACCAACCACCTTTCTGAAGATCCAACTCTATCAGGACTTCAGCTTCACAAACACCCATTAGCACATCTAAGATTTTTCAGAGGAGCCAACCTCGAGACCATATAGCATTTCTAATGATTACTATAGGAACAAAATGATAAATGAGTGTCCTTTCCTAAAGCAGAAAAACACGACTGAGCCATCTGGACCTTAAAACCTGGCAAAGAGAGGACAAACTTAGAGTAAGATTCAGGAAGGTTGTCCCATAACGCAGAGTATTTATTTGTGAACTAGCTTTGATCTAGGCTAGTAGAATCTAACAGGGATAGTTGTTTGGTTTTCAAAACTCACACAGAGGTGCTGCAATTCTGTCATCTATATCAGACAGTAAGTATGCCATACAGAATTATCCTACCCATTTGCAAACACCCACTGCATTTTTAATTACACTTCATATGTGCCTTGCAATGCCTGATTTGAAATCTTTCCCTGTCTTGAAGAAAAGCTGACTGTGAGCATCTGATGACGGGGATGCTATGAGGACTAAAAGAAAGCTCCATCCTGGAAGGCAGAACTGAATAACCATAAATATCTGTGGGGCAGTCACCAAACTCGTGGTGGTTTCCAGGATGAACGCTTGATAAGTCATGCTCTTTAAACTTGGTCATAATTTATGTCTGTTTTTCTGGGAACCCGAGTCCGGCGGCTGCATTTTAGCTCTCATTAACTGCTATAAATTAAATGAATAAATGGATAGTTAAATAACTTGCCAGAAAACCACTGGGGCCGCTAACCAGATATCAGGGTTTGTAACCTTTCCTAAAGCCACTGGGAACACAATATTAAATAACGTTTTTATTATCTCTTGGTTGGTAGATATTTATTCAGGTTTAAAACAGTGGTATTCTAAAGGGTGACAGCAAGCTAAAAGAGCACAGCCCAAGTCAGCTGCATTCAATCCACATTTAAAGAAAAATATACAGACCTAAATTCAATTGATTTTTCAAATATTTTTTATCTTCCTTCCAAAGTATACCAGATAATTAGATATTGCATATTTGTTTATCTTAATAGGGAATACATTACACATGGATTGACAGCCTCATACAGAAATAAATGCATCATCAGCTGAATTTTGCTATGAAGCTACCGAAACCAATAAAAGACTGGAGATTAAGCAGTTAAGAATCCCTTTTGGCAGCATTTTAGTGACTGGTAGAAGTGAGAACAAGAAATCAAGGCTAACAATTTCAGAAGTGGCTGCAGGTTGGCCTATGCAGGCTGGTCCAAGCCTCTGGATACCTCCTGCCTCTGCCACACAGGGATGGGGGGGACAGAAGCAGTCTCCACCTGGAAAAGCAAAAACTGTGCTGGATGAGTATGCTCTCCATGGCACAGCACTATGTTCATGGGACTCAAGGTTTCCATATAGCCACCACAGAGTACTTGAATTCGCTGCACAGTTCATGGGACTTGGGACACATTTGGAAAGCCTATGCGGAATACGCCATTTCTAATCAAACCTGTTCAGATCTTGTCTTTGGATGTCCTTCTCATTCTGCCAATAATTCCAATGGCTTCAAAGAGATCGTTCACAACAAAATACAGCATGGTTCATAAATGAGACCTTGCAGCAAGACTTAGGGAGTTTTGAGGGAGGGTTTCAAGCTTGTCTACTTGAATAACTAGATAAATAGCATGAAAAGATGAAAAAGACCACTGAAAACAGACCTCTCACTTCCTCATGGTTTTTTCCTCAGTAAAAAAATATGTTTGTGCTCATACACTGCTATGATTTTTCAATTCAAAGAAGTTTGGTGCACCAATATGCTACAGATATCATTATCACCTACTACACCTTTTATACAGGTTATATAGGCTTTTTTATATAAGCACTAGTCATAGCAGCCTAATTCATTAGCTAAGATGCAAGAGTAGTCATAAATATAATATCCCATGACTCTCCCTACATCAGTTACTCCTAGCAATACAAGTCTCATCTCAAAGCATTCAGGACATCACCTGCAAAGAGTGATAATCCTTACTAGCACAACTGGCACATCTTCACCAATGACTTCTCATTTTAGAGAGTACAATATTGAAAAGCAAAAAACAATCATCTGGAATGAAGATAGCACTAAACAGCTTCTGAAAACCCCACTTGCCTTTTTCTGATCTACACACATCATGCACTGCGAGTCAGTGACTGAACAGGTAGGGTAGACCACACTGTCACAAGAGCACTTAAAAACCTGAGCATGTTCTACAACCATACTTTTCAAATTTGCTTTAGGGTATCTGTGCCAACTCTCAATTCAGAAGAATTTTCCAGAGCTGAGATAACATCTCTTAAAAGAAGGACAAACAATGGAAAAGGAAAAAAGCAATCCCACAACTATGGCAACTATGACAAATCTAAACTTGAATTTCAAATAAATAAACAAAAACCAATCCAAACCAAACCACCTCACATGGTCACACCAGGATTTGATGCTGTCCCATAACCAGACACCACAGAAGACTGGAGAAGAGGCTGAAGCGCTGACTTCTCCCAAGATGCTGGAATACAGATTTCTCCCTGTAAGACTCTTACATGAGTTCTGAATTTGAAAGCCATCCTGAACTCTCTTCACAGGAATCCCATATTCAAATTATACTCTATCAGCCCTCTGCACCTTTTAGTGCTAATGTACAGAACAACTAAAATGCGTACTACCCGCAGGCTATAAGGAAAGCCCAGGAGGGAGTCTATCAGTATGCAGAAGCGAGGTGCCTGTGTTTGTAAGTCCTAGAGATGCAAAACTAGGGTTGAATTGTTTCATTGTGACACATTTTAAAGCAGAATCACAGTTCAAGTCTACCACTATCTGTGTCAGAAACACAGGGCAACTTCGCTAAGTCCAAGGAAGCTGTACACAGCTTGAACTTGGGCGTGATTATTGTTTATTAACTTGATGTGAACTGTAACCCAAGAAAAGCAGCTGTCTAAATGTAATTTTGTCTCTTAAAGGTCTCTCTACCAGAAGTGACTTTTGACCTTCTGTCCTGACAAAATAAGGAGAATCCAAGTTAAGTCATTTTGCTAGGCCAGGTTGGATGGGACTTTGAGCAACCTGGTCTAGTGGAAGGTATCCCTAACCATAGCAGGCAGCTTGGAACTAGAAGACCTTTAAGATCCCTTCCAACCCAAACCATTCTATGATTCTAAGAACATGATCACA
This sequence comes from Loriculus beryllinus, assembly GCA_039877255.1. Lineage (NCBI taxonomy): Eukaryota > Metazoa > Chordata > Aves > Psittaciformes > Psittacidae > Loriculus > Loriculus beryllinus. Next base: position 14,259 of record JBCJKH010055091.1, on the reverse strand, counting down.
AGAAGGAGGAGGTGTAAATAACAAATAAACTCTTCTAAGGAAAAAAATCACTTGGGAAAAAACAAAGGACAAGTTTGATATTGGTGATTTTGACAAGTCACAGCTACATCCCTTTCTCAGGAGAACAGTAAAGGGAACCAAGTGTTAATTTGTGACAATGCAACATAGCAGCAAACTACGCAGTAGCTTTTGAATATGAAGGAAGCTGCTGATTAACAGTATCAACCACCTGCATCCTTTGTGGGCAGCTCTGGATTCACAGCGCCGAGAGAGGGGGCAGAACTTGGAGACCTGTTGCTTTGATGCCTGGTCGTGTTTCTACACAGCTTCCTTCCCAAGAGATGTGCTGCTGGTCCTTCTGCTTTCACTCTGAAAGTCAGCAACATCTTTTTTCACTTCCAGTCTCCTCGTTGTTATTCTCCAACACACAGAATGTTTCCTGCCCAGTGAAGGTAAGTATCTGCGTGTGAAATGATGTCTCATATGCAGCAACAACTGTATTATCTTAAGAAACCATTTAACATTGATTTTCAGGTTCTGCACTTCAGCCTCCCTGTCAAGCACGAACATTAATGAAACATCAAGTAGACCTACCTGAAGTCCTGCACTTGATTGAAAATACCAGATTTTTTCTACGTAATTTATGTAATTTCTTGAGCATTCTAATGTAAACATTCCCCTAGAAAAGTGAAGACCAGAACTATAGTTTAAGACAATCTGTATGTGAGATAATCCATAAAACAGCTGCAAAGCCAAGCAAACGTTGCTTATGGGAGCTGCTAAAAAGCCGGGTTAATAAAAGAGCCATTTGCAGCTCACAAGAGCAGCAGTTTGTTGAACCTGCATACTTAAAAGCTGTGACACATTTCCTGTGCCAGTAGATTTCCATACAAGACAGATGTGCGTATGTAAATAGTTAATAGATCATGTCCTTCCCATAAAAGGAGCTCATCTGACAATAAACAAAAATGTGCAGACTCAGCACATGAGAAAACGCCTGAAGATGTCCCAAATTACATTAGAGACAGATGTTCTAACCCTAAGAACATTGCATCCCAAAGGATTATTTTTGTTGTTGTTTTATTCTCTCAAGCATACCTGTACATTTTACACATAGTAAAAAAAACCTCAAGCAAACAAATGTAATAGTACTTTTTATTTCTTGTGTATGGAACAGAAGGTGACTGGAAGGGGCTTGATCGACCTTTGTTAAAGTTGGATGCTTCAAAGTCATTTTGAATGTAAAAACAATAACACTAACACAAAGATGCATGTTACATGCTTATTTTAATAAGGAATTTTATTCTACTGCTTCGCATTTTCCTCTTGTGCCACCCAAATAAGGACTCAGATTCACAAAAACCCCCAAAACCCTGTTCCCATAAAGAAAGAAAACATTCCATTCCACACATATTTGGGGAATTGGAGGGCAGGAAATAGGTCACTGGTTTTGCAAGACATTTACATTTCAGCAAAATAGCATGTTTGGATGGGGTTTTTGGTCCTATCAGTTTTACTGACTGTCATCATTTCCTATCATCCCTGCCACTGCACCGCACGAAGGGGAGGCAAGCATTTGTATGTTCCCACGAAACGCGACTCGTGGGAAGCACTGAAACCGGGAGCGTGGCATATGTTGAACACTATCCCTTTCCCTCCCCTGGCAGGCATCCTCCTTCTCAAAAGCCGCAGAGCTGGAGCTTGAGCAGGACGAGCAGCTGCTCCCAGCGGCTCAATTCCCATGCGGGAGCCGCTTCTCCCTGCCCCTCCTCTAACTTCCCCTCGCTCCCTGCAATGTGCCCAAGCCTGGCTCCTGGGCAACCTGCTGCTGGAGCCCTCTCATCCATCTTTCCTCCTGGGAAGCTGGATTTCCTACAGCACTTCCCCTCCTGCTTTCTTCAAGTGTTTCTGACTGCAGCTTCTCTCATCTCTTTTTTTTACCCCTTCCCACTCGCAGCACTTTGCCAGCAGTAGCAAACTTGCTTTCACACAGCAAAACTAGTCTAGATTCACAAGCACGAACCCCTTCTCCACCCCCCCCTCCCCCCCACCCATCCCTCCTCCCAGTGTTTAGATAACAGCGTTTTCAGACTACACAGCAGAAAACACATCATACCCTCTGTATAAAGGAACTACACTTCGGCCACTCACACAATCAAAGGTCAGACACGTGCTGCTTGAAAATTATTATCCATAGAAAAGCAAGGGCAGGAGGGATTTTATATTCCTAAATTTACAACACGGCTCATGCCCCTAGAAGACAGCCACAAGGAAACAATTGGTCCCAAAGAAAAAGTCAGTAAATCCTATGGAATCTACTCCTACTTTGCCCCCATCTACAATAAGTTGACTGCATAGGAACTCAGCTGTGTTGTGCAGGGTAACCTTCATGCATTCTAGTTTTACTTTCAGCCTGTGTTACCAGATCAAGTTCCCTCCAAAGTTGTTTGGGTTTTTTCCTGCAGAAAAAAGAAGACTGCTATAAAAGGCTTCAAATTTAATTCCTGAAGACTGCTTAGCAGAAATTAATGTTATCTCAATACTTGGCCTGATTAAGTCTCAAGCATACTTTCAGATAAAAGGAGTTTATAATTTCACACTTTAATAACAGCTGAGTGAGCCTAAAGCCACCAACAAGAAAATGATCCAGAACCATCTTAGACAAATATCTTAATAAGTACAACAGAACTTTTCCCCTCTCGCTTCTGAAACACAGACACTCAGGCAAATCCCTGTTAAAGTTTTACTTGGGAGGAAGGAGGGAAAAGGAAAAGAAGAGCTGAGATAAATAGTTGCAGTAATTCTTCAAAAGAACTTCCAGGCAGCAGATTAGAGCTTAGGAAGCATCTGCCTTCTCCCATTTATAACACAGAAGTGGTAGCTCTCAGCTCTAGAATGAATTTCACATCTGATAGCAAAGACCACACACAATTTCACAGGCATTGGCAGGAGTTCACATGAGCCCACACATTTCCAGTAGGGACAAGAACTCAGTATCTTGACCTAATCTAGGAGCAAGCCTTCAATTTGCTGTAAATATGCAGAACAAATTTAGACACGTTAGGTATTTTAAAAGCAAAGATGGGAGAATCTGTAAATTAAAATACAGGGAAAAAATCTGCTTTGCAAAAGATGGTTGGTTCAAATGCAAGAACTTCAGAAAAGAGTAGTAAAAATACAGGGTCTGCTTGGCCAAGAACCTGCCAGTAGAGAAGCAGAAATATCTCACCTATTGCTTTGTTCTGGGTAAACTTGTATCCCTGAACAAAGCTTAACAGGTCTGCTGCTCATTCCAGGTGCAGAATGCCTCTCCAAAAACATCACTACAACCCATTTCCAACTTTGTTTAATAAACCAGCCTTTAGACTTACAGTCTTCTTTTATTTTAAACACTGCAGAAGCCCCATGGCATGTTCTGAGGAGGCCAAAAAGGAATCTATATGAAGCATATGCACTTACATAAATTGTGGTCAAAGACTTCCTGACATTAAGATCTATGAGGCTGTAGAATATTCTCCCAAAGGAAGTGGAAGAGTCCAACAAGCGAGACCCGTAAAGCATGTACTAGCAGAAGAATGGCAGACATTAACTCTGTAGTAACTAAAGGACTATCGTTTATAGTAGCTACTCCCAGAATTTGAAGTTTGTCATGGTTACCCTCAATAGAAAGGCCAATTAAACACTGTAAAATCCAACAAAAGACCATATAAATCTATTTGCATGGTTTCCTCAATCTTTAATAGGTTTTTGCAGCACAGGAACCAGATGTACTTTTATTGAACTGGGACCTTAAATATGGTGTAATCCATATGGCAAAAATAACTAGGTAATAATAGTGAATTTACTAAGGGACCATAATAGTTATAGGATATTTCTCTTTATGACATGTAAGCAAAAGTTAACCACAAATGTAATGTACAAACTATTATTTTTATATATGAAATAAGCTACATGGTAAGTGGCAGTGGGACATCACCAACTGAACACAAAAACTAAGTTTCAGGAGGAAAAGATATTGAGTATTACCATTGCTGGATTCTGATTATCCCCCAACTGAATAGCAAGGAAAAGAACCCCCTCCAAGCACAGATCCCCTTCCTGTCCAGAGGAAGGGGAAGAAATCCCCACCTCCCACCACCATCTCTCCCTCAGGCAGGACCTTCAGGAACCCCTGTATTATGTTGGAGACCTGCAGCCCAAATGCTTTCAGGACTAGACACTCCTGACCACAGCCAGTAAAGCCACATGCAGAGCTGCAATCCTGGGCTGTTAATAGAGTCCTGAAAACTTACCCTCAAGCTCACATTGCCAGTGTAGAGCTGAGCCTCTTGGGCAGCCAGAGCTTGGGTTTTCCTTCCTTCACGTATCTAATAAAAACAAACCCCAGCCGCATTTGCTTTGCTCTTTCTCCAGACTCTTTCTTTACGGCTGCCCCAGACAGAGGTTTGCAGGAAAAGAAAAAAGCCTTGATCCTGACTGCCAGGCACCATTCCCAATGTTGTTGTTATTCATTGCGCAAAGGGCTGTTTGGGTAAATAATGCCTATGATTCTCTTGTTTGCTCCAGTTAGCATGACTTTTCAAGAGAACTGTTCTAATACAAAGTTTTTCATCCAAAAGTAACAGGACAATATTTAAGTCTAATTTCACCATTCTTTTCTTTCAGTATAGACCGAAGCATAGCATATGAGCATTTTCCAGTACTAGACTAAGGGTAGCAAGTGCTGGGACATTTCAGCATTACAAAACTTAATCTCTCTCTTTATGCCATATCCATATACCCAGCACAGATTTCTCACACACTTCCCAGGATCTGATCCAATTCACGAAGGTTTTCAGTTAAATTTTCAAGTTATCACTACATGCGTTTAAGGTTCGTGTTGCTTTGTTGTTGGTTTGGTTGGGAAGGGGTATTTTTGGTTTTATTTTTCATGGAAATCAGCAGCTTAGCATGTGTGTTTATATCCTCACATTTGTCTCCAGGTTACATTCAGCTAAAGTACATCTGAAAACCATTTGACAACTTCCAATTAATTCAAATTGAAATAATAAAAATAACAAGTTAAGCTTATCATCTGCATTTGAAATAAAATCCTGGTTTTGCATCTCTCATCCCGTTCTCTTGGTTTAGGTTCGGTTTTCCTCTCTACAAATACAGATGCTTTATAAAAGGTTTTGTACATTCTGGCAGGAGAATGTTTGCAAATTACCTTCTCTCCCATCACCTCCAGTTGTATGAATATGCATCCATTATCTCTAGGTAGAAGTGGAAGTGAAGCATTTGGAAGAGGGAGGGATGAAAACACAGCTCCTTAACCAGGTCACTCCTGTCAGCTGATCTGAACGGCAAATAGCTCAGGTAGGCAAATTAGCTAGCCACAGTAAGACAAGCAAAGCAAGACCCCATCCATAACAGCGTGCAATTTACCTTTACATTCTCATGAGGGCTTTTATCTATACAAAATTTTCTGTTCAATTTCTTTTTTCTGATGCCTCCATTACTTTTAGCATGAAAAGTTTTCCGTTTTGCAGAGTGGCATTCACTGGAAACAAAGATTTTAAACTGTAGAAAGGAGAGGAAGGGAAAAACCATTTCTTATTACTTGAGTTTCATTAAATCAAATGATTGAATGAAGGATTTTAAGTGTCCTTTGCAGTATCTAGCAACTCCTTAGGTGGTCAGCCTCTAACAAGTCTCTCCCAGTAAATAAGTATCCTTCTGAAAAACTAAATTTAAAAGCCTATATAATTCTCATAAAAGGGGCTAAATTATGTTAACCCAACTCCTCTGTTTAGCCACAGAGCAGAGGAGATGGACATAGTAACCAGCATGCAGCACATCTTGGTCTTGCAGTGGCAAAGACTGTGTCCAGCCCATTAGTTAAAGCTGAGTGCCCAAACAGACTCAGTGTTGCAGAGACTCCTACTGTACACATCATAATTTAAAATACAGCTGCACGTCCACCATGTACAAGCTGTGTTGGCTTCCAACCAGTCCATCAGCAACAACTTCGTCACCTCAACTTGTCTGGCTTCAGCATAAGAAAGTGGTTGCAGGTGAAAGGCTCTGTACTCTGTCACCCATCACGCACCACCTGCTCCTGCCAACATCCATATATTAATTGCATAGCATTCACAAACAAGAGCTTGCTTCTTTGTCACCATTCAAAATCAATCCTGCGAAGAGCAACTAGACCTTATAAAGAACAGCTAATAATTAATTACACTCCAATGGTCTTCCAGCTAGCTCCCATACATCATAGGCTGTTGGATGCTTTTAATCAAAGTGCTTCATTATCATATAGCAATGCATCACTTTTTCATTTTATTCTTTTTTTTATAAAGGATGACATTTTTATAGCAGTAACCTTAAACTTTCCAGCCACACATCTTCCTAGTTAAGAAACGCCAGGAACAACTACAGATGTGATAGCAAGCTATTCTTCCCTTTAGCGAGTAGCATCCACACATATACGGCGTAGCACATGGCACAGAAATAATGAGTATTCTCATCACTTCAACAGTACAGCTCTGTATGTAAGCAACTTGAACATAATTCCCCTCCCCAATCCACACTGTCAGCAGGGTGTGATGCTCCTGAATTCCCTGATGCAATACTACAACCTGTATGGTATTCTCTATGTTAAGCCACCTTGCTCACCACTGCAAAAAAGACATTGTGCAGCCAAAATGATGTATAAACTCACAATGGCTATTTGTTCATTATTTCTGAACATCCACAGCAAAGACTGCATGTATAAACTTACAATAACTATTTGCTCACTAATTCTGAATATCCACAGCAAAGATTGTTATTCTGACAAGCAGACATTGAGAAATCCTAGACAAATGGTCACAGTTTTCACATTCTTCCCAAGTATTTTCCTGGGGCTGAGGGGGAATGCAGGAGGAGAACACAATGCAGACACTGCTACTTGGAAACTCCAGTTATGAGAAAACCACCAGATATAAGGTAAGAATCATGTCTGATCACCTATACCATTTAGTCCTGCATTTCCCCCTGTCAAATACCAGACTTCTTCCCACACGTGTTCAATATGTAATACCAGTTCCAAAATGTATAATAAATACTGTCTTGAATCCCTTCTAAACCATTCCCTGCCTTCTCAAGGTTCACCTTTCCCACCAATGCTTGTTCTCAAACAGATGGCTTACAACTGAAAAATGCAGCTAACTTCCATAAGAGTCTTAATAATATAAGGGAGTTTCTTACATTCGTTTTGGCCCTGCTGTTAATCTGTGGGTAGTTGCTGTGTTTTCATGGGAACTACATACATTACAAGACCTTTGTGTGATTTCAGAAATAGTAACAATCTGCTAATATTGTAGTGGAACATTGGTCACACAAGATCAAAACCATCTAGCCTCTCTGTTCAAAAGGCCAGGGTAAATGGCAAACAAAATTCATATTCCAAAAGCACGTAGTCAGTTTTATATTCATATCCCACTCCCAAATCTCCTAGGGCTTCTGATGAAAAACCTCCTCGCAAGAAAAAGTAAGCTGAATCCAGATTTAAAGATCCTGAACAGCACAGGAAACCAAACATGTTTTGGGCTAAACAGGCATGATTTATTTAAATACAGCAAGTGATACAGGAATCAGTCAGGTTGTGCCATATGACCTTTCCCATTTCTCTCATGGAGATGGAAGGCAAATACCATTTTACCTACAGAGAACAACATAGAGCATAGAATTATGTTGTGAAGGACAGCTTACACCAAGGTTATACATGGCTTCAACCCTTTCCTAGAGCACATGGCCTTTGTAGCATGCTTGGTAACTGCTGCTGCAACAAGCGATGCTCAGAGTTCCCATAGAGCAGAGAGGCAGTTGGCAGTACAGAGATGCTGCTGCAGCTGTTTTCTAGATGCGAGCCATGACAATAGCCCCAAAGAAACATTACAGTTTATCTTGCAAAGCTTTCTAGAAAGCCATAAAAATATAAGGCTTTGGTCTAATTCACTGCAATGGTTTTAGAGCTCAACAAATATATCACATGGAAACAGGTCAGTCTGTCTGTTTCTATCTGTGATTTTAAGCCCAGTACTACTTTTCTTCATCATAACCTCTGTGATCCCATTCATGCTTTCTTAAAGAGCATTCTGGATATATCTGGAGAAAGAACACCAAACTAACATCAAACAGAAAATAAGAGGTATGGTTAGTAAATGGTTGAAAAGAAGCACAAGTAAATTCAGGTTTTTCTGCTTGCTTTTTAAATACTTATGAGGCAGCAGTACAACACAAACTTGATTCCCTTCTAACAAAAGAAATATCAAGAAACAAATCTTCATCCTAAATCCCTAGTCTCCTCCATCCTGCTTTTCCAAAAAGCATCCTAGACATACATTGAAAAAACACACTACCACTGTCACCAGATATTTGAAATATCATCTCTTTATCAGATCCCGTCATTTCATATACATGGGGCCTAGCTAGATGTTAGAACAAATCAGGGAGAAAGCCCTCTTCCAACTATTTGCATCAAAAAAGGTGACTTGCTTCAATGAGCAATGTTTCTCGAGCAAAACCAAACAATTTTCAGCTCCAGAGTATTTTAAGCAGCATAAGGTAAGATCCCTTGGCACTCTCACATGATGCACCTCTGAGACTGAACAGGCAGATGACTTAAGTTTCTGTAGCACCATAAGCTGTCGCTGGCATTTGGCCTCAATGCTTTGCTGTTTGTGGTGTGAGAATGGGCATTCACTGTGTTCAGGAGCAATGAAGACATAACACAGATAGGAAAAATATTTTGAGGAGAGGTGCTTTCTGTTCTCCTCTGTGCCATGTGAAACAAATTGTGAATTGGCCCTCTAGCACATAGCTTATTTTTACATTTGTGGTAACGTAAAAGTCTAATGCTGAGGCAATGGAAATAAATTCAATTTACTGAACAGAAACTTAAGTTTTTATCTTTAACAAAAATGTTATCCTAACAAGACTAAAAAGATTGTTATCATAGAAGTGAATTTGAAAACCCTGAAAAGATGTAGTTTAAATTAGTTCAGTCACAGTTCTAGTCTTACAAGTGATCTTCTTTTAGTTTTTCTCATGTTATTTGGTACTCAGATCTTCATTTCCAGAATTGTAAAACTTTTCCTTTTAAGTAAGCTTCTTACAACACTAAAGCAAGGTGTAAGCAGTTCAGAACTATGTTTTCTGATAACACATATGCAGGTAAGAAGGAACAATTAAGCTCCCCAAGCCGCAGCATCCAAGTATCCCCTCAAGCACAGAAGGCATGCAAAGTCTCCGTTCATTAGAACACACTAATTGCCTATGAGATGCACCATTTCCTGACCTTCTGTTTGTGTAGTTGTGTTTATACAAAGGTCTCATTAAAGCATTATACAAAGCATTTTATTAAAGCTGGTCACTGGATCACATTTGACCAAGCACAGAGACTACTGCCAGCACAACACACAGCGCTGTGGAAATGGAGAGGCAACATAAAGATGCTGTGCAGCTGCACTTAGACCATCATTGCAGGTCCCTTCTAACTGAAGGCATTCTGTTCTAAAAGAGCATCCATGTCTTTCCGACAGCAGGTGGCCAGATGGTACTCAGGAGAAAGCCAGGCTGTGCTCCAGGGAGTGCTGCCCAGAGCTCTCTCTAGGAATCTCAGCTCTCTGAATATCCTGGCAGGAGTTCCCTGTTTACCACAGCTAGAAAACCAGGGAAGTGAGGAATAGCCTTGCCTTAGACATGGTCTTCTCATCCAGTTTAAGCATTAAACTGCTATTTCTCACCACGGAGTCTCCAGCCAACAGTGACAAGCTCACCAAGAAGATGAGCCATTTCCTCTCTTCCTTTTGCAGAAACCAGAAACAAGCCTTTGACCTGTCACATCAACTCCCAGACAGCCTGTCCACCCTCTGTGCCAGCACAAGGACACAAATATATGCTTCCCCCATACAAGTACATGACAAAGCAGCTGGCAATGGATGGCTCCTAAAAAGGAGGGTTCATAACATGCTAAACCCCTAAGCTCCAGCTGTTGGAAGCCACCTCCAGATGTACTTCACATCCCTCAGCTCACACGATTGACGCCTGTCCCCTGAGCCGCACATCGTGCCTGCACAAGAGTATTCAGACTTGGGATTTAACTCCTTGCCATGGTTACTTCATTGACAGCCCTGAAACACCTGGATGTCTGGCAGCACTTAACAGCCCCAGGAATATCTTCAGCACCTTTTATTCCTGCTCATTACAGACATTTAACAGTTCAAAAATTCTCCAGCAGTGTCCTAGGGCAGGCTCACACTGTGGTCACACTGCTGAAATGGCCAGCTCGGACTATTGCAAGAGCACACACCACAGCCTAAGTTCACATACTGCCAATCTCTTCAACACATTTCCCCTCCAGACAGAAGCATGTCTATTGGGTATAACTCAGCCCTTGAAAATTGTCTTTCCTTCAAACCTGCTCTCTGCCAATCGAGAGATGTCATTATTCAAAACAGCAAGCTTAAAGAGGCGGAAGGAGGGGAAATAATTCTGAATCAGGAGTATGAAGTTACTGCCACAAATGAAAGGTCATTTCACTAATTATCTCCCGCACGTATTTTGCATTAAATCCTGCATTATTCATAGCTTCACCAGGCTTTCTTCTGATTGCTATTTGGAGAACTGAATATTTACGCAGAGCATAAGGTTAAATTACAAGTCACTGAAAAATTACAATGATGGATTCCAGTTTAATAAGCAGTGACATAAGAGAAAAAAATGTATATATATATATAAAATAAATATACCGTGTTTAATTGATTGGAAAAACCTGCTTTCCTATTTTAAAACACTTTCCCTCCTATGCAAGGAAAGCAGGAGGGTTTCAGGTCCGAACAAGCACTACGCTCTTCAGTGGTTAGGCATTCCACACTAAAGCAGTTTAAAAGAGTTCAAATTTCCTTTCCAACTTACTGCTCTGATGGATAAACTTTTCTAATTACATCATGCTAATATTAAACTCTCTCCATCTCATACTGAACAGAAGTCTCTAAAGCCATACTTGCAGCAAGCTCCCCCTCCCTTCTCCCCCTTCTGCATGTTTCAAAGCAGCCCACTGATTCTCAGCAGAGAGGCTGGAGGATACCAGTCACCCGCTCACCTATGACTGATGGTGGCTGGGTGGAGGCCAGGCGCTAAGCCCAGGCGTGAAGCCCAAGGGTTGCTGGTGACAGAGACAGATGCCGCTCAGAAACAAGCGCATAGCTGTACAGATGGCACCAGCAAGACATCTTTGGCTTCTTTAACTAGGGGATGTTATCCCATGAAGAAGTGTCTCTGAACAGAGATAAGAAGAGCAAGTATCAGCTTGCCTATCAAGTGGCAAAGATTTTAAGCCAGATTGAATAGCAGTGGATAACAAAATTCTCATGTTCTAAAACCAACGATCTGGCCCAGAGGGCTGAAATCTGGGGAAGTGATAAGAAACTGTAATAGAGTCTATCAGAAGAAGCAGCAGCAAGACACTTTGAGAAACTTACTTAGATGTATATATAGTAACCCTAGGAGCATGGAAAAGAGAAAGGGAAGGATTAGAACCTCTAATATTTGAACCAGTACTGGAAGAGATGTTCTGGGGCAAACTCTGTACAGCTGAGAATAACTTTATAGGAGAAGAAGGAATTTAAATTCAATTTCAAGAGCATATATACAAACTGAAGGGAGGTAAAAAGAAAGAAAGAAAGAAATATTAACGAGTGATGTTATTATAGGAGTCTTACCATGGCTAGATCAAAACACACTAGGAAAGAAGCCATTGTTCCCTGATGCATAGGGCAGAGAACTTCAGCTAGGTCTGTTGGTAAAGCAGCACAGTGCCACATTGACAAATCGGAATCCAATGGGATAACCTTTCAACTGGATAACCTTTCCCCTCCACTCCCAACTCTAACACACAAACACAAAACAAGATGCAGAGGAAGTACTAGAGAAAAACTCTTTCAGCTCTAGTCCTGACTAACAGGAGAGCACCAATTGGGAATTTGACATACGGGGGTAACACATAGCAGTTTGGATTAAAGCAATCAAAAAAGAAGTATGTGGATATATACACAATTATTTTAAGCAAAACAGCTTTTCTGAGGAACAGAATGCGTAGCAAGACCATCGAGGCTGTGCCAAAAAGAGGCACTTGAAAACAGAAAGAAACATAAATTTTATGACAAAAACAAGTATACATGACTGAGTCATAAAAAAGAACCAACATTAATCAAAGTGCATTAAAGACAAAACACAAAGCTAGCTAGAAAGGGACAAAAAGCATCAAGACCAAGTCGGTTTGCATATGATAAGGGGAAACAAAGGAAAGCAAGAGTTTCTTCCTAAAAAGAAGGCGATGAAGCATTTACTCCCTTCTGCCACAGGCTTCACCAAAAAGGGACGCATCCTCAGCCTCATGGGGTAACAAACGGGAGAGCAGACTGAGGATGTGGAGAGGCGAGTTTCACACAAGCTGTTGGATATGAGCAACGTCACCCTGGAAGAAGTCAGAAGCTTCAGGAAGCAATCACCAGAGCAGATGGGAGCACTCTTACAAGCCAACAGGGCACAGAGAGAGAGAGCAGAGGGCTGGAGACAGGTAAAACCAACACCAACCTGTTCTGAGGAAAGTACCAACTGCTGGCATCTGGGGACAGTGAATTGCCCAGCCTAATACCACTGCAAGAACTACACTAGCTCTATCACAACCTGGGACTCAGTACCCAACACCTGATGTGATCCAAGGTGGCAGGTTACCATAGGCAAACCAACCTCTGGCCTGTAAGGGAGGTATATCACTGTGATGAATGCGATTGGATCATTTGGTAAGTTCTAGCTGCTAAAAAGCTGGATAGCTTTGCAGAAATTACATCCCTAAATTAATTGCAAGAATCGGATAGAAGCCTTATTTCCAGTCTTTGCTCCTTCTCTCCTCCTTTACCTCCTATACAAGGCCTTTGAAAGGATAAATAGACAGGTATTTGTCTGCAGTCCTCCAGCGTCTACTTGATCTCCATGGGAAATTCTCCATTGACATAGGATAATTAGGAAATTTCATGCTGCCTAGACCTGCAAGAGTGCACATCTCTTTCTGAAGTGGTTAGGAAGTGGTAGGTTTGCTCCAATAAAATCTAAATTAGGACAGCATTCCCCTATCATTATCTTTGACTTCTCTGGGAAACCAAATCACAGAGAGGAAACATTTAACTGTCATCTCTAATCCAGCTGTGTTTGCACAACTGAAAAGGACCCAATGAAGCCTCCTGGCAGCCATCAAGACCAGAGCCCAACCCCTACTTGCCTCATAACCACACAGTGCACGCACATCTGGAAAACAAAGGCAATTTTAAGCATGCTGGGAGGTAAACTACAGCCAGTAACAGATCTTGAGAAAAAATTTTAGTCACATGGGACACATGAGAAAGTGTATTTTGAGTCAGTAGAAGCTGCTTTTAATCTTGAATCTCACTGATGCAGTTGCATGTTGTTATATTAAATGCATTGCATGTCCAATGAACATTGTGGGAGGATTTCTGAAAATGCACCTTAAACACACACATCGAGCTCTCCGGCAAATGAAAACAACATAGGACATCCCCATGTTTCTTGTTTGGAAACGTAAACTTAAACCAGTTTTAGTAGGAGAAATATACTTTCATCATAAGACATAGAAAACATTGGACTGAGTTGATGCTTGGAGAGTGCTTAACCATGTTCCCTGCATACGTAATGACAGGAGTACATCAGAATTGATTTTTTAACCAGTCTCAGTTTACTATATTCTACATTTTTAACTTATTATTGAAATGGTAACTACTATTGAAATGGTGACTACAGGCTCTTCATACTTATTCTAACTTTCCTTTTCTTCACAAAAAAAATGAATCATTCAAACACACACACACCCCAGCTTTAAAAGCTTACAACTGCAAAATGGTTTGACACCATCTGGTCACTAATAGTTATGCAAGGAGAGGATCTCTCATCAGTATCGCCTCTACAGCAGTAGAAGGCAGACCAAAGGACTTCGGCACAATGCAAGAGGCTGTAGACATTAGCCAGATGATTTCTACTTTGCTACAGGGAGTGTGGGCTACAAGCTCAGGGGCAGAAAAGCTTTCTTTGCATCAAAAGACATAAAAGCCAGATTCTCAGGAAGGAACACCTGTAAAACAAACCGAACAAAAAAGCCACCAAGAAACAGGTAAAGGTCACATTAGTCAGACACCCATCATGGATGCCTTCTGTAGG
>JBCJKH010055090.1:31342-46058 GCA_039877255.1 Loriculus beryllinus | reverse complement strand
GGTTTAGATTGGATATGAGGAAGAAATTCTTTCCTGTGAGGGTGCTGAGGCACTGGAATGGGTTGCCCAAGGAAGTTATGAATGCTCCATCCCTGACAGTGTTCAAGGCCAGGTTGGACGAAGCCTTGGGAGGCATGGTTTAGTGTGGGGTGTCCCTGCTGATGGCAGGGGGGTTGGAACTTGATGATCTTAAGGTCCTAACCCTAACTGTTCTATGATTCTATGATTCTAAGTATCCCCTGGAAAAGGTGGATGAGTTAAAATGTAAGTATCCTGTCTCCATTAGCTATTACCTCTAATCCTTTTCAGTACTGTTGGTACTTGACTGCCAAGACAAGATCAATGCGATCAGTTATGCAACTGTGCTTTTCATTCTAACCTTTATGTACACTTATGTACAGTCAATGAAAGCCATGGTAGGTTCCCTCAAGCATGTTTATTAATGTCGGATAATCCATCTGTTTTCCATTATCAGGTATATGTTGGGAGGACACTACAGCAAGACACCACTTGCAGGATTTATTATTTCTCGGAGAAGAAATGTAGTAAAATAAAGTTAAGGTGAATCCTAAGTTGCTCTCTAATCTCTAAGTTGCTCTCTCTTCCTCTGTGTTTTCCAGTTAAGTTGTGACTGAACTAAACACAAATGTGCCTTGCAGTCACCAAAGGCCAGACTTCTTAATGAATCTGAACAGCCAAAATAGAATTCAGAATACAGACACACAAGGTATAAAATGACCTAGAAAAACTGAGGAAAACTTGCTGAAATAGCATCAATTTTGCTGTTGTTGGCACTGCTTTTTTTGGTTTTGTTGTTTTCTCTCTTGTGCATACTAGGGTCTTAGACACATTTCTTCCAATGTGACAAGTGAGCAACTGAGATACTTTGGAAAGCTTTCTTGTAGTTTTATTGCAATGTGTTTTTCATCAGAAGATGAGACTGTTTTAAGGGCTGTTCTTTTGCATTTAAAACTTTAAAGTTTGTTCTTAGACCATTTATCACAGACCATTTGATAAACCTCAGGACAATGCTAGAGCTTATAGCACAGTCTGATCAACAAAATAGGTAACCTTTAGAAAAACCCCTGTGCTGTGACAAGGGCTAATACTAGATATCCTCCATGATCTTCAGCTTCAGGATTGGCATTATCCTTTACCCTCCACAGGTCATGTCAATTCAGAATTCTCTTTTTTCTGTCTTTCTCCACAACTTGAAACCTCCTTTTCCAAATCTGTCTGCCAAAAATTTCCAGTCCTGACCAACAGTAAAAGTTATACATGTTGCAACAGAATTCCAAAATTCTTCCCGTGTGTCAGTCTAGTAGGATGAAAATTTGTTGTGTTGGTAAAATAGAGGTCCTTGGCTAGGAAGAGCTGGCAGACTGATGAACAAGACAGAAACATGGGCAGAGAGAGGTGAAGGGGTTTGCTCAGGCTCATGCAGCAGGTCAGGACCAGAGACAGGAGTTGCACTCCTTGTCTTTGGCCACATCCACAAGCAAGCTCATCACCTCTTCCCATCCCCCCAGCATACAGGGCTGGGAAGAAGGAGGTGAAGGTTTCATGAGGAACCTGAGAAACACAAGAACACAAGAACAGATGTTTAGATGTGCAAAGTGTTTTCAAGTTCCTAGCTCTCAAAATCCAAGGATCCTCTATCTCTCCATGCAGCTCCGTAGCATCCTGAGAGAAAGTCTGTTTTCCAGCTCTGCCAGTTTTTGTCAGTACTGAAGCAATGTCATCTCCCAGCAGCTCTAATCTTTGGCCTCTCCCACAGAGAAGATAAAGTGTCCTGCTGTAGGATATGTGTAAGTGTCCACTGGGAATTTATAAAGAACCAAATAAATTAATATAATATATGCTAAACCAGACTGACATGAATTCAGACCAGATTTCACCTCTGGCCTCCTCACAGACTATCATATATACCAGAATAAAATAGACAATATGTGTGACATCTTAAACTCACTCATTGTGAGCTGGCTAAATAATGAGCTGGGGAAAAGGGTGTATTTTTCTGGTTTACAATGAGAATTTGACTGATTGCAGAACATTTTTAAATTGTCAACAATATTTCTTACTTTCTTGAACCCAAACATTTCTTTGATTCTATTATTATTTTACTTGATACAGTGAATATAGTGATATAATACTTGATATAGTGGTATGGAAGTTTAGCATATTGTTTATACAAGCAACACCATCTTAAGGGAAACTGTCCTCTTGTTTCTGTACAACGGTAATTTTTGAAAGCAAGAAGAGTTATTTAACTACCTAAATGTGAGTATGTGACAGAGCCTGCCTTCAGGTTCCTCATCTTAAAGACTGAATCTAATTTTTCAAAACTAGTTTCAGGGATGCCTGTTGTACAGAGTTACAAGCCAAGCAGAACAGCTTTGCACCAAAAGAATGTCTGTTAGTTTGTAAAGAGGTGACTTGAAAGCTTTGATTCACAGAGGGAGCACCACACCATGGTTCAATATTGTGTGTCAAGTTTAGAAAAAATACTGGAAACGTTTGTGCTGTAAAGTTATTTTTTGTGAAAGAGGGAAATTGTGCTCAAAATACTAATAAATTTTTTATATATGTACAGAAGAAAAAATTAGAGGGCAATTCATGAAACACAAGAAAATGCTACATTTCATGGAAGCAGAACAGGATAAAACACATTTTCTCCACTTCAGCAACAAACCACTATTTCCTCCTAATTCTAACATATGATTTTTTTCTGTTGTGTTACTGTTGCTATTTCAGTCCTATATAAACATAAGGGGCATAATCCAGAACTCCCTATACTGTGCAAAAATAGAGCATAATGATGGCCCATGATGCAAGTAGGTTTGAAGCTTGTCATCAAGACCAGGAAAGACTGAAATACATTGTTAAAATTTTACTACACTAGTTTGAAGTGTTAAGTAAACTGATGTTATATATTGACCTGTCCATTAGTTTTGTAAGTTGTTTAACTTCTAAAAGGTAAACTGTGACATAGAGAAGCAGAGACTGCTTTTTCGTCCATCTTCTTTATATACAGATTAGCACAATATAGCACCCCCAGTCCCTTCAAATCTGGATGTTTGGAAGTTTTGCTAATATGAAGTATATTTTTAGTATTAAAACCACACAATACCATGATAGTAAGTGTTCTACTTCCTATTTCTAAACAACAGTATTTAGTCCTGAACCAGGAAAAACCCCAAGCAGTCCAACATAAAACAGTTCAGTTCCAGTTTCTCATGAAATTCAAACATATATGAAACACATATTGGGGTCGTCTCACTTTGAGACCAACTTGGGTTAATTTTGTATAGTTTTTCTATTTTCGAACCTCACCTGATGGTTTATAAAAACATGGTTTACAAAATATTGTGTATAGAAGATGCATTGGACAAAGTAAACAATATTTAATTTATTTCTATTATTTTTGGCTTATCAATTAAGTAATATCTTTTTTTATGTGCAGTCAGGGAACTCTTTTATGAAAGCGTATTTGATAAGTTAGGCTTTCCCAAACAAACCCAGCTGAATTCACCTTTTCTTCCTGAAACCAGAGTTTGCTCCTTAGCATGAAATCCAAGACTGAAATGCTGATAAAGATTCCTAGTGAAATCTTCCAAACATTCTTCATAATATCTTGTGTGATATAGTGACAAGCTATATGTTTCCTGGCACTGAGATTGAAAATAGAAATGTTAAGTATAAATCTTTGTGGAAGTTTCAGTAATTTTTAATAATTTGTTCTTTTGTGGCATTCATATGTGAATGATATATTTGTCCTAGAGCAATGTGAATTCATTTCCCCACATCTATAATATCTGCAGTAAGCTAAATTAAAAATACATTTGTACTTGTACAGTTAAATGATCATATTTAATGAAATGTCGGAGATGAATCTTAGCAAATAGTCAGGAAATTATTTCAGAAAGAGCAGCATTTTATTACTGGCAGTCAGGGAAAATCAAAGAGATTAAACAAACGGTTTACTACTCCAAGATATCAGAGGAGGGGGAGAAGTTCTGTGTGTGGGGTGACTGTGAATATCAGACCTCAGGGGGGATTTTTACCTACAAGCAAGGAAGCATTTGTGCCGTGTGGCTAATGCTTGATGATGCGAAAGAGCTGTTGATACCTGGGCCTGAAGAGTTTGCGGGTGTTGTACAGGTGCTGTGTTTGGCTGTTGGGAGGCATAAAGGCTATGTGCCGCTCCGTGCTGCCTGCTGGCTGCTGCCGTGGGTGCTGATCCAAGGGAACTAACTCGTCGGCTGTTTGCA
The DNA here is from genome assembly GCA_039877255.1 of Loriculus beryllinus. Taxonomy (NCBI): domain Eukaryota; kingdom Metazoa; phylum Chordata; class Aves; order Psittaciformes; family Psittacidae; genus Loriculus; species Loriculus beryllinus. The sequence goes on along the minus strand of JBCJKH010055090.1, from coordinate 41,787 downwards.
GGGTCCCTGAGCAACTTCGTAGCTGCACCCCAGGCTGCAGGAGCAGGGCTGGGTAAATATGAGAGGAACAGAATTAAAGCGGGTCTGACAAGGCCAACGGGAATGGGGAGTAAGAGAGGGACGGCTTAGGAGGAAAAGAAGACTGGGCAAATTGATTTTGCTGTAAACATTACAGCAGTAAGAGACAGTTGAAAGGTGAAGTGTAGGATTTGAGTTTTAAAGCCATCTAGCTACTTTATTTCCATGAGAATTAGGACTCTGTTGAAACCTCCTCCAGGAGAGATCAGCATCTTTCACCAATCATCTGACTTTAAGTTCTCCAGACCTTCAGGGAAACCTCTCTGGCTGGGGGCACAGCTGCCCCTGGCTCTCTGTTTAACCACTGGGGAGACTCCCATAGAAGGACTCAGATCTCAGGTAGGCTGACCTGTCCCTGCAGGGTTTCAGTTCTGTCTGTTTCCTGTCCAAGGAGCAGGCAGCAGTGAGGCACCTGTCTTAGCTCTGCTTCAGCTGCATTGCTGTGAACCCAGTCCTCTGTCCTTCTCCCTGTATTTGTAAACTGGAAACACTTCCTGTGCTTCTCTTCCACCTCCTGTATCTTTTGATTATTTCAATTACAAGATCTTCAGGCTATACACAATCACAGACCAAATCAGGTGTGCATGGACGGTCTGGCCTAACACCTCTCTGTGCTATTGTAAAACAACTGCTACTAATACATGACATCATATAAATCAGTATCTGTCAATAAGATCAACATTTTAATCAGTTTTCTCAAGTTCTGTAAGAAATCCTTTGGAAGGACTGAACTTCTCTGAATATCAGAATTAGATTTGAAGGTGCAGATATAAATAAAATGAGATATTATAGAAATGACGGGAAATATACTAGTTTTCATGATTCAGCAGACAATAAGGGTCAAAGAAGATGTAAGTATGAAAACTTTCTTGGCAAAAGTTCTACATCAGAAGAAAAATTTTCAGGGACATGAAATGAATTAAATATCTGAACTGCAGCGTTTAATTATTAGAAGAGAGTAATATATCCATATATGCACATGTAAATACATACAGTAGGAAGTGCAAAAGTCTGTGAAGGCACATTCAGCTTTGAGTTTCACCCATCCAAGCATACATACATTTAGGCTGCCATTTCTTTCTTTCTGATTTCTATCCTGTCTAATGTCCTTCAAACAAAATGTCTTTAAGAGAGCTAAGCTTCTTACACCCTATTTTTGCCTTGTTTTTCTTTTGCTTGCTTTTATAGCAAGGCAGATTAGTTTGTACATCTGTGCCCATATTATGTTTAAAATGGATATGTGAATGCAGCAATACCCATAGAAGAATTTACTTGAGATTCTTATTTGCAAAGTGAAAAGGAAAGCCTGCTGGATTGGGTAAGCAATTACTCAGGTGTGCAAAGCCATCTGAATTCTGTGAAGAGCATGTTGTAGAAGGACTCAGATCACGCATACAAAATTGAAACATGGAAAAATGTCTGAGGCACATCAGGTTTGAATGAGGAGAGTGTCAATCACTTCTCTTTGTCAAGGTCTTTTGTGATGTGAGTCACCAGCCTTAAGAAAAGACAAAGTATCAATGGTGGGGATCAGAATTCTCATGTCTGATCCTGATTATCCTCAGAGATATACATAGAGGTTTGTCACAGATTTCTAAAGAGGTTCTTATTTTTGGAATCATCTCTCTTTTCTCATGTATGTTTATTCTTGTTGGTTTTGTTGTTGCTGCTCTTCAGGGAACTCTTATAGGCAGGCAAATGCTGGTTTTGGTGACCAGTCTTGTGAAGTGCACACAGTGCCACTGGGAAGGCTAAGGGAAATAGGAGAGAAAGATTGGAAATAGGTTCAAAATGCAGCTGCAAAATTTGGTCCACCATAACTTGTCACTGTTCTTTGTGACAGAGCTTGAGGTCTGGGGGAGTTTTGTGGCATGAAATGGGAGGGCTTTCTACACAGGATAGTTGTTAACACTCTTCTGCACCTGTGATTTTTGGTTGTGAACTTACAGAGTAGATTATTCAGCAAGACTTTTTCTCCTAATTGCTGCAAACCAGATATTCATCTCTGCAACACAGAATAATACTACTAAAACAGAAACTATCAAACTGTCATCTTCCATTTCCATTGAATTCTGTTTGGATAAAGTTATGCTTCAAATAAATTTTAAACTTGCAATTTAAACAGGACAGAATATGCCACAGAAAATTTTACATAAGAACACATTTTGAGGTTTTTTTGGTATCATACTGTAAAAGGAGATCATGTGAAATAAAACCAAAGCCGAAACTACAAGCCTGAAATCATGGGAATACTACATCCATTTCCAGGGTCAAAATATCCAAGGTGAAAAGAAAAATAGACTTTCAAGGACAATGCATTTTCTGAAGTAGGAAATTTGCCTGGTTACTTCTGGTTTTAATAGAGCTCAGTGAAACAGCTGAGGTGTGCAATGAAGTCTTAAGCAAATCACTGCATACATTTAATCAGATATTCTTACATGTGATACTGAACTGACTCCTGAATGCTGCTTGTATTTGCTTCTTTTCCCACCCTACTTTTCCAACCCCTACTAATCCTCTGTCATGAATCCACTTCCCCTCGCCTTTTGTGTCTTTAGAGCTCTTAATCAGAAAAATAGAGACACCTGAACTACCAGGAGGAGCAGAGCATCTTATATCCCAAGCAGTGGCTGCTGTGGAAATCTAGGACAGGAACAAACCTTTCTCACAGTGTGGTATATTAGGAGTACTGCAAAAAGTAATGAAGAATAGGTACTCAAGACAGGCAAGTTCAAACTGGAAGGTAGGAGCAACAGCAGCAGCCAGAGTTGTGCTTCCCTAGAAGAAAAATGAGCTTGTGCATTGGATAAACCACAACAACATCTTAAGATGTCATCCCAGCTGCACCAGAACAGCGGGAATCAAAATACTTACTAATGTTGTAATATGTTTGCTTTCAATCAGACAACAGAAGAATTCATTCAATTTGCTCAGTACTTTGTCTTTCTGAACTCCATCTCTACAATAGCTTTGCAAGCACATCTGAGCAATTCCACAGTGGGTTTTACATCCATGGTAAGTCATATCTGCTGTGCTTATATGCAGGACTTGTGTTTTACAGAGACTGCAATGAACGATTCTTCCCCAAATTTGATTCTGTAAAAAGCCACTTGACTGCTCCAAGTAATCTTTTTTATTCTTCATCTTAGTTTACTCTTAAGGGTTTTTCATTTCATCTTTTTCTGCTGTCCTAATGTACACAAATCGCTTTTAGAGATAGTGTCATGCGTATGAAGGGAGCAATTTATCAATACAGACACCTCTTTGATGAAGGATGGTTTGTCTTTACAAGGCTGGACAGCCCCAACTGAATTTCAATTTGCTATGGCATGCAGGGGATTTAGGGGATTAAGGTTGGTGAGAGGCTTTAAGCATCAACCAACTTATTATAGCTGAAGGAATATATGATTTGAAAACCTTGCTTGTCTTGATTTTTTTTCAGTATGTGGGGGTGAGGTGGAGAAGGATGAGTGAGAAAAGCAATAGTCTACTTGATGATTTAACAGTGGCTACTTTTCTTCTGTTTTTCCCATATTTTAATGGGACAAGTAGGTCCAGATCCACACGAACTAAGTATCGGGTTAATAGCATTTTACTACTAACAACAGATATAAAAACTTGTAATAAAAATAAAGCTGTAGGGGAGGGAGAGAATGGAGAAGGCAAGAAATGTAAGTCATAAGTATTTATGTAAATGAAGAGGTGGTGAACCGCTACAAATAAATATTGTTTTGAACATGTGTATTATCTGTTCCTTAATACATGCAAAATGCTAAGGAATAATATTTCCTGATGAAAAAAAATATATTAAACATCTCATTCACCTGCTCTTTGTTAGAATGACAGAGTGGGAGGAAGCCCAAAGGAATCTACTGGCTTAAAGCTATGTTAGTTAGTTTGTGCACCATAATATTAATTAATTACTGATAAATACAAAAATACTGTGAATCAAACACCATGAAGTCTAACATTAAAGCAAGAACTACTGTTGGGTTTGTTTTGCTGAGTTTTGATTCTTTTAAGCAGCTAAACCACTACAGGGCTCATTCATGTGTTATGCTAACAAAGGGCTGTTGTAGTTGGTATTACACCACCATGAAGCTGAGTGCAGAGGAGAATTACAGCCGTGAGTTCCTTCCCAGGGTAGAATTCCCAGTTCTGTGAAGTATCCACTTGTGAGGAGCTGATTTAGCTCTCACCAAAAGTATTGTCTCTTGTCTGAGATCCATACTCAGATGGAGAGCAAAAGAAATTTGTGCGATGCAACTTTCTTCTTCTCCATTCCTTCTCTCAGATCTTGAGCTTTCGGAGACTGAAGTACTTCCTGCATCCTCGGAGCAGAATAGCACAGCAGACAGAACCTGGCTTTTATGTGTCTATCTATCTGTCCGTCCATCTGTCTGTCTCTCTGTCTATCTATCTATTTATTGCAATCAATTCAATTTCCTGGGAGGACTTCCTGGTGCTTGGCTATCAGGTCACTCTTACACTCTCTTTGATGTGCTCTAATGAACATTTAAGTGTTTCACGGGAAGTGGAAGCATTTCAGCAGGAAATAAAGCCTCTGCTGAATACTCAGAGGAATATTCAAAGCCCTTCCCAGGAGAGCCAAAATTTTAACTAGAATCTTTTCCAATCCATGTACTTTATGGTGGACAGGAGAAGCAGAATAAAATTGTACCAGTTCTGTGAATCTACAACATCTCTCTCAAGGAAAATGGATACATGTTGCTAGAATAAAATCTTCAAGCTGAAATAAGATGCTCCCCTTCCCCTTCCAATATTTATGACATTAAAAATACACATAATTTCCTTTTTTCTTTTTTCCTTAGCATTGATTAAATCACTGTATATCCAAACAATGCTGAATATATGGTTCTTTGTGTCTCCTTGTTTCCATAATGCTCCTTCCCTCTACAGCATGGACTATAACAAAGGAGGATAAACCAGAATTCATGGCTGTGCTGTGTTATCTGTTTGCTAAGGTTGTTAAAAAAGAGTGCCAGTTAACTACCATTAATCTGGTATCTTCTGAGCTGTGCATAGTTGTCTCTGTGCTTTGCTAAGGATTTCGAATAGGTTGAGTATGGAATTGGACACCTCTTAGAAATCCCAGCACATTACTTACATGCACCGTATTAGGAGAGAAAGACATTCTGAAATGAGGATGCAGTGCTGTGTGGAGAGGTTAGACAACTCATGTCAATTTAGGCCGTGCAAAATAGGTTCTTCTGGATAGAGACATAGAAAAAGCCTTTGTAACAAAAGCGAAACTTCAGAGGCATCCAAGACACAGATTTTATTCCATCATGAATAAAATGTTCTTCTGCACCCCTGTACTATAGTGTCCACACCCTCCAAACAGCCACTCCAAAGGCGGGGAGTGTGCAGGTGTCAGACTTCTGTCTTCCACCACTTGGCTCATATGTGTGCATGAAGTCTGATGCTCTCTGGAGCTGCACAGGCAAAGTATTACCCTGTTCCTACACAGCCCTAAGAAAGGACAATGGCAGGGGAAGCTCAGTCATTACCTGGGCAGGATGTGGGGTGCGAGTACACAGTGAGGCTTGTCAAAGCCATTAGGGCCTGTTAGTGCCCCCAGAACCTTGGCACCAATAACCCTTCCTGCACAATGACCCACCAGGAGTTATGTGAGCAAGCAAGGATTCATAAGCATTTAACTCCTCTTGCTTATCATCTCAGAAAAAGGTTTGAAACCTTTCCTTATACTCAGGTTCAGAAATTACCTGCTAGGTTTTTTGAAATAGTGATAATCAGAGGATATAAGTTAATTTGATGAGACAATTCAAAGCCTGAAAGGTTTTGCTCTTCAAACTTTATCAACTGGTGTAATACAAAATGCAACCTCACCCCACAATGCTTGTTTCCCTGGAGCTGAGAAGCATTGCATACTGCACTGTTAATCCTCTGTTTAGCCATCCACAAGTTCCACTGGACTGGCTTATTGCAATACATATACTGACTGTAGCCTCCACATGGTGGTATCCTTTAATAGGCTACACTTTTACAGGGGTAATGATGCATGTTATGCTTTTCCGTTCCCTTACCTTGGCTCTTGTGTACACTTCCATGGATAGTTCAGCACAGATATGTACTTCTAAAGATGTCACTTGGTAAATCATCACTGTAACATCCCATAATCAACACAACAGCTTGGGGAAAATACATACACTTACATATCTAGCAGTGTAAATGCAATCTCTACCTGCTATTTAAGGCCAGGCAACAGGAGAGAAATGGGGGGGAAAAAAAAAAGAAGAGACAACCAAGAAAAATCAGATTTTCTATAATTATATAAATTACAGCAAGAATGACTGTAATCACCTAAAATGCCTCTAGGGAGTTGGATTAGCAGAAGACAATTTCTCAGATCCACACTCCAGGGTTTAAACCTGCGGTTGATATTCAGAATTAGACTACCAAGCTAAAATAATTAACCCTTAGGAAGCTAAAAATATGTAACTCAGAGGTGTACTGTCTGGCTAAAAGGGAACAATAAATGATTGATTTTTTTTTTACATTTTTGTGGATCCTAATATTTGACCATGTCAGTCAAATATTGCAGTTCAGTGCAAACTGTGAGTATATTTAAATGAAAAATCCCTTCCAGTCTCCCTCCTTTTGACATCCAACAAAAAAGCAGCAGTCACTCATATATACCTTGAAACCTGTAACAGACTTCCTTCAGTAATATATGTCTATTGATAAATATATGATGAAAATACAGATGCAGATTAAGAAAGATACAGAACTAAAGCTGATTTGTAAGAAAGTAAGTTAAATATTTTAGAAGAAATTAAAAAATTTGCTACAAAAGTAACGAGGATAGGTGGTTGGGATACGAAAGTAGATATAAAGACAGAGAAATAAATATGATTGCCCTCTTTTGCTTTATTTTCTTTAGATGAGTGAGATAAAAGCCTACTATCTGGCATATGGAGAATGTCTGTAACATAATGAAACACTCAAAGGAGGTCCCTTCTGCACTTTCTAGTTTTGTGGTTGGGACATGGATGGAACAGTAGAGGAGGGCAGAGTGAGTGGGTCAGAAGTGACTGTTCTCTATGTGGTTGTTCCTTTGGGTGTGGACAGTGTTTCTCAATATCTCAGCTTGGAATTTATCCCATTGAGTCTCTAGGGTTTGACCCTAAGCAGAACTGTGAAAGCATAAATTTGCATTAATGTTATCTGAATCTCCTGCTTGTCTGCGCTGCAAGTTTTGTGCTTTGCCTGGAGTCTTATCCTGTGATTTGAATTCAAAGTACTGCCACAGATATCTAAAACTTGAAGCTGCTGAATCTGCTACTATTTGTGAATTCTAGAGGAGATGTTACTGTCTAACAATGAAAACATCAATAATTCTCTTAATCATGGTGAAATTTTTTTTTCTTGTAGATATTGCTTTGAGAATAGAAGTTTGTATGAACAACATCAATCAGAGAACTCACACAAATGAATAACTTACAGCCCCACTGGTAACCAGTATTGAAGATTAATGCTGATAAACACTAGATTCAACATAAGATGTGATTTCTGAAAATAAATGAATTTATTGGATTCCAAGACATATGTATTTTGTAGTCAACTATTGATTACTAACTCGTCTGATTCTACTGTTCATTCATCACATGCTTATGTAAAAGCTGAACTATTCTCTTTCAGGATTTCATCTAATGTGTAGTACAGTTACTTGAGAAGCAGTGTGTTCCTGTTAAAAGAAATTACATTTGATAGCTACATACTGAAGTGTTTCCGTGTACACAGCACAAACGTGACAGGAATACGTATATGTTTTGTGGAGATAAGTGCTGTGAATCAAAGAGTCACTGTTGTACCTTGAACTGTACTGAATGTTTTATGCTGTGTACTAAGAGTGACTTCACTGTCTGACAAGAGTGTTTGTGTTTATGGCATTAATTTCTTATTTATCAAGCAATGACAATATATCTTGTGCTTGCTAGCAAACAAGAAGGAAAAATTCCTGTCTTCACTTACCTTTTAATTACAACATATTTACATTCTATCTACTCTTACATATGCCCCAATAACCCAGAGGAGCTGGCAAAAACAACAGGTCTGTAAGAAAATTAATGCAAAAGAAAGGATGGTAAAAAGGCAAACTATTTTGATCAGATTAATTTGTAGGAATGGAAGGATAACAACTCCCTAAACTGTTGTCAAGTCTTTCCACATTTTGCCTAAAAAGAGAGTCTTTTGTACTCAAGTCCTAATTTTGCAAAAGTCCTTGAACAGGTGAGGGGCTCTGTGGACTTGAATTAGATGAGTTTCACACTTCATGATAGTCACACACTTAAGTCCAGTTAAATGAAAAGAAAAAAAAAGTGGCTTAGGTACAATTTTTTTTATTACATTAATCTTGCCATTACTGACAGGCAGAGGAGTCACTAATAAAGTGCCTGGTGACACCTTTACTGTACAAAGCACATTCTCGTACAATGCATCATTTTATTGTCAGTTATATCTAGAATCACAGAAAATATTTGCATGATCAGTACTTTTGTATTTCTGGGTGGAACACTGGCTATGCCATATCTTTGTTAAACCTGGTGAGAGCTTGATGACAGGGATAAAAATACTGCAGGCAATGAAAGCTGGAAGCAGTGCTTTGCAGGAGCTGGCACAGCTGAATAGGAGATTATCTGCAACTTCAGCAATTACAGCTTTACCAGATTATCAAACTTGAAGGAAATATTCTTATTTCTTATCTGGTAATTTGTTTATCACTGGGCAAATAGTTTTTTGGTTTGATTTGTTTGTCACATCCTGGAAATTCCTTGATTCTTAAATTATCCCAGGTCTTCTTTAGGAGAAATATTAACCAAAATACTTTGGAAGCAGCAGGTAATCTAGCTTTGTGCACTTTCTTGTGCTTTTTCTAAACCTTCTTCTCTAATCTACTTCTCACTCCAAGTTCTCAGCAGATAAATATTATTAGCTTGATGTTCATCAATAGAGGTTCCTCAGCATATGTTCTTGACCATAGCATCAGCTGTGTTACTGTCTTTACTGCTGGGTGCAGAATTCTATGTGCCTGCTTTGTGTCTGTTTGCAGATTCATCAGAGTTTGCTGATGATTGCATACACTTAACTTCATTGTGTATATACTTTAAATTCATTGTATAAAGGCTTCTTCTCTCAGCTGACCTCTTGCTGTGTTCATAGGAAGTAAGATACAGTTGTCATGAAATAGTGGTTAGCAAAACCTGCTAACCTGCAGTGAGAGGTGTTCATCATGAAATTCAAATTCCATATAAGCATTATTATTATTATTATTATTATTATTCACTCCAAATATCTCATAGCTGTTTATGAAAAAGCCAGTATGATCAGCATGTTAGGGTCTACAGAGAACCTTCATTCCCACCGGAATTCTAAGAAGGAAGAAGACCCTGAAAAACCGTTTTCAGTCATGCTTTGGAACTATTGAATGCAATGGCTTTTTAATATCCCATAACTAAAGAAAGATAATTCTCTGAATGCAATGCAAAGGAAGTCAAAGCCCAACAGACAAAGAGTTTTTTTTTAAGAAGGTACCAATTAAGAGTTTTTGATCACCAAATCTGGATGTTCATGAAAGAGAATGTAAAATAACTAGATTGAAGAACACAACCATAAATGGTTTTGTGATTTAGAGAAATTGTTCAAAAATCATAAGTAAAAATTGAGCTTGATGGATTGATTTCTAGTCAGTCTAGAGGCATCATGATGAGAAAATATGTCGTTCTAAGAACACCTAGAAAAGAAATATGTGCAATTTTTAGTCTGGAAATATAAGGAAAGATCCTGCTTATGTTAACAGCTGCAAAACTGTTCCTCAGGAAACAGGAAAATGCACAGATAAAGCAAGAGAGAAATAACTACATTAACATTGTGCAAAATAAGTAGGATTTCATTCTGAAAGAAACAGTTCTGAGAACAGTAGAAATAATGACACCTGTTTCTACTATGGCTTTGTGTCTTGTGGTTGAATTCACATCCACACTAGACACACAAATCAGCATATCTAGAATAACCTTTGCCTGCCAATTTAGTGGTTGCTGCAGCTATTGCTTCCATTTATAGTCTTTCTATTGTTAAGTAACCAAACCATCAGAAAGAAATGGAGAATGGGAAAATTATTTTGTTAAGGTTTGTCAGAACACCCACAAGGACTGTAAGATCCATGTCAAGACAGGGATGGAGGAAGGAGTCTGCACAAGCCATATTCCCTAAGCATACAGTCCGAGTCCGTTGTTATAGGATGTTATAGGATGGGTAGCACATCTTATGCAACGCCTCTCCTCTCCTCTCCTCTCCTCTCCTCTCCTCTCCTCTCCTCTCCCCCC
>JBCJKH010055090.1:9575-30311 GCA_039877255.1 Loriculus beryllinus | reverse complement strand
TGAAAACCTGACGTTTTTGGCATGTCTTTACTTCATGCTTCCACCTTGGTGCCCATAAACTCTCGAGCCACCCTTTGGGAAGTGCTTAAGAAAACCAAACCCAAACCAAGCAAAACTCTTGATTGCTCCTAAGGTGGTGAACTACAGCACATCACGTATTTGCACCTGTACATGTTATCTTTCTTCCTTAAAAGATCTGCAGCTTCCTTCTTTTCTCTTAAGTTCAATAGGTTAAACTGGGTTGGGTTTTTTTTACCTTAATTTAAATCACCAAGTATTTTGGTTTGAAGACTTCAGCAGATCCACCGAGGTTGGATCCAACACCTTGAAGAGCACTGGCACGATTCTTTTTTGTTTGCTTTAAACCCAGACCTCCCATTTCCCCTTCCAGGGCATATACCAAATCTGATTGACTTGTCTGTGGCAGAAGTTGTGGGAGCTACAACTGGAGAATCATGACATTAATGTACAAGAATGCTAAAACAGGTTTACATTTGGAGGGGGCTCTTGTGAAACACGAAAACTCAAAGTGTAACTGGGACCAGGCAGTTTCCTGGGTTTTGCTGGTCCAGTGGATAGGAAGCGAGTCTCTCATAGGTGTGTTGGAAAGGCAGCGAGAGCAAGTTCTTCCCGAAATGTGCAGTTTGCTCATTCAGAAACCACCTGCTTCTTGCTGGCTGGGATTGCTTGCTGGGAGGCAGGGCTCTTCCTAAAGCACTGCAGTTTCTCTGCTAAATCAACTCTGTCAAGAATGGGTTTATTTTTAGTCACAAATTTAAAATACTGATTTGCACCTTTTTTTTTTCTTCTTCTTTTTTTCTCTTCCCCCCTCTTCCCTTTGCTTTTTGTCAGGCTTACCCAAACTTCCCTTTTATTTTCTTACTATCCTTCTTCACTGGCTGCCTGCTCTTTGTTACAGCTCGGTTTGTGTAACTGAAGGGTCACTGTCCATGTGGGTGTTTGGGCTCTCTCGAAGAGGAGTCTGGCGTAGTTTTAAGATCTCGTGCTGGGCTTTGTAGTTTTTGCACATGCACTTCTCTCCCTATAAGTTTGACTCTCCTCTGCTTTCTTCTGTAACATGAAGCTAGGTGAAAGGATCTGAATTTCTCTTAGCAGAAGAAGCGGGTGCATGCAAAGCGTTGTCAAAATGTTTTGACAAAGCCGACAAGGTAAACAAGAGAGTTCCATTTTTATTCTTGATTCCTTCTGCTGTTGCCACTTGCAACAATGAAGGATAATTTCATCCCAGAGCTTTTGTCCAAGCCTGTGGTACCTTTTACTCCACTCACATGCACGTGACGCAGCTCACTGGCACCACAGAATGCTGTGTGTGGGTTGTGAACGTGGCAAGGAGATACATATATATATATATAGTTAATAATATATATAGTTAAGCTAGTTAAGGTTAATCCAAATGGACTTCCAAAATGATAACCTTTTTAAAAAGCCTGTTTTAACCAGAGCCCAATCCTTGGACCTGAAGTTCATGGCACTTTTTGTCTAAGCGGGATCACTTGTGATGGTGGTGGTCTGATGGCACGGGAAGGATGCTCCTCCCGTGTAGCAGCTGGAATTCCTCTGCCAGAGTCAGGCTGCATGCTCTGCTCCCATCAGCCGTGCTGCATCTCTGTTCCCATATCGCTCGTGCCAGGTGATCTCAGGTCTGCTTTGGGAGTTTCTCTTAGCCTCCTACCTTTCTTTTTAACTTACCTTTTCAATGCATTGTGGTCCCCAGTGGGACTGTGTTTTAGCAGCAGTAGAGTCTGGGGGAAAGTCAGCCTACCCAGGGGTCTGCAGTGCATGCCACTTGTGGGCTATGAGGCTTTACTAGGCTGTATATTGCTTGTCCATGCAGGACTGAAGATAGAGAGGGAGAAGTAAACACCAAATCATCCACTTTTAGGGGTTCACAGAGTTACTTTTCAATGGTACATTGGATATTGTATTGCAATTTGGATGGCATAAAAGCTGCTGCTGGAAGGGTACCTTGGAGGGGAAAGGATGAATGGGTTTGGTGCCGTCCCACTAACAAAGACATCTCCTGAGCCTGCAGACTCGGGGGTAACCAGCCTGGTAAAAAAAGTTTGTCCTGGGGTAGAAGCTCCCAGCAGTCACAGCAGAGGAGGTGTTGTCTGTCTGAAGCATAGGAAGAGGCTGTCAGAGCAGGACAGGAGGGTGGGCAGCCAAGGGGTGCCTTGACTGCTGTTCGGGTGCTGCAGCATCTGGTCTGGTGTTCAGGGTGGGTGTTAGTTGGTGTGGAGAAGCCCATCAGAGCCAGATGAAAGCAGCTCTTGCAGCACTTTTGCCATAGGAAGCCAAGGGAGGTCATGCAGCTGATCCCAGGGTCCGTGGAGCTGAGCTCCTCTGGTGGGGCAGCTCTCCTCGTCCCATCTCTGCTGGTCCCATCTGTGCAGTATGGTGTCTGTACATGGCTGAAACCAGACAAGCAGACGTGTGTTGGGAGAGTCAGAGCATGTTAGTGTAAAGGTAGTAAACAGTTGTGTAGCCTGTTTGAGGGAAAATACCACAGGAGGAAAGTTGAAGTTACGCAGTGAGGAATGAGGCATGTTTTCATGGCAGAGTCAGCTAGAGATTAAGTGAAAAACAGTAAAGGTTTGTGGCCCTGCTGTCTGTCTTTTGAGCATTGACTGATTAAAACAAGGCACAGCAAATGTCTGGATGTCCTCAAACAGTGCATCACTGTCCCTTTGCAGATCAGTACTGCTGGCACTCTTTCACCTGGAGAGGGGATGCGGTCCTGAGCCTTTTGCTCTGGAAGGCACCATGTCCAGCCAAGGTGAAGGTCAGCTCAGGCTGGCTGTAGGGTTTGCCTGCGTTTGGATATTGTCTCATTTTGGGTGCCCATGACCCTGCACCATACATCTCCGAGGCTGAGGTGGTGTCTCCAGTAGCTCGGGTCGGGCGTGAGCTTCAGTTGCTGAGTGCTGTCTTGTCTCTGTGTGATGTACCTTGGGTTTACTGTGGAGCTGTCTCAGAGCACATGGCCTGATTTGTTTGTGGTTTAACTAAGCCTAAAGACAAGCTCTACCAACCGCTGGCATTAGGTCAGACCAAGCTATGGGAAAGTACAATCCCCAAAACACAGATAATGTGACTGTCAGGTCCAGAGTGTGACTCCTTTGCTTTTGAACTTGGCTCTGGCTGTGCTGGTAGCTCATGTAGATGTAGCCCTGGATAAAACAGAAGACTGCCTGTGTAGGTGGCTGACAGGTTTTGCACCTCCTTGTCTTGAGGCCTAGGTTCATGACACGTGGCATACTTATGCTCCTTTCTGCATCATCCATCAGGTGGAAGAGCGCTTGCTTTGAATAGCATCTTCTGGATCTCCCCAGTAGGTAACTTGGCCTTAACTCAGATAATTCCTTGACTTTGCTGGTCATCAGTTGGGTTGCTGTCCATCTTGTCATTAACTTTGCAAAAATACACACCTTAACCTTTCCTTATGAGTCTTTTACAAAGGAGGCTGAAGTGAAAAGAGGACTTGCTGCAACGATGGCAGTGGGAGTTTGAGCTGAGCCTTCCTGGCTGTGGTACAGAAGGGTTTTTTCTTGAAACACTATCTTGAAATATGCAGGAAGCAAAGAAAAGCCTCATTCTTTCTGCTGTAGATTGGAGAGGTGAGAGGTGTGGAGTTACATCTGCAGCATGGAAGGGTATGTCCCTCTTGCCTTGTGAGACCTTGGAGGATCTGGTCTGCTGCATGCTGCCGGGAAGCCAAAGTGCATGCCTGGAGAGATTAGGCTGCTTTTAAGGGAAAAACCTCTAGATGCTGAGCTGTCATCCTGGTCAGCATGTTGATTTCTATAGAGAGCTGCTCATAAAGGTGGCTTGCAAATGGCATCTGAATCCCTGTGACGATGTTGACCCCAGTGAGTTTGGATTTTATACCGGACGTGGTGCAGAGGCTGTGCGGCAGCCCCATGGGTGAGCTCTTGTTTCAGGAGATCGTGTCTCACTGACACATGTCAGCAGTTTGGGCTGTGAGATGGCACTGTCACACTTGCAGGAAGGTCGGGGAGCCAAGCCTGGGCTCTCGGGGTCATCTCATCATTCCACTGGACCGATGCTCTAGGGTGGGCCAGCAGTGGCACCACAGGCTTCAGAGCTGGCATGTGAGGACACGTGAGCTGTGGGGTCTCTGCTGCAGGGCTGCTCCTCATGGGCATGTTTTCTGGTCCTCTGTGTCATCAGCTGTGCTGATGTAGCAAGTGGCGAGATGGAGCTGCAGGCTTCATGCAGTGTCTGGAGGAGCTATGTCTCTATCAGATATATGCCTGGGTAATTTATATTGCTGAGAATTGGGGGTGGAGAAGCTGAGCAGTGGCAGTTTTTAACATTGCTGGTGAATGTCTTGATGTGCGACTTGAGCTCTTGCTGTGTTAGCGCTTGTTAAAGGCTGGAGTAGGTTTTGTTCTTCTAACTGGGTAGAAAGGCATGTGTCGGAGTGCAGGACAGCATCTGCACATCTTGGCCAGGACCTATCTGGATAGGACATCTTGCAGCAGCCCTGATATCTGAAGATTCATTGCTTTGGTTTGAGTGTCTTTCCCTCCCTCAGGTTGGCCTTGCTGTACTGTCCTACTAGGCAGTATGCTTCATTTCTCCATGCTCTGTCCTGGTTGCATGCCAGTTTGAGAGTGCAGTGCTAGTTGCTGGGTTTATTACCTATGGTCTCCTGAGGTTTAGAACTTGCCTGGACTTGCAGTTTGCTCGAGTATTTAGTATGGGCAGAGGAGCTTAAACCAGCAGCTCCTTGGGGTGTTCATCAGCACGCTGGCATCAGCTGGTCCTCAAAACTAACCTAGGGATCAAGAGGTGGGCAATGAGTTTCCAAGGGCCAGCTCTTCTGCATTGGTCTAGCAGAAGCAGATTGAGCTGTCTCACTTGTAGGTGACCTGTGAAAGCTTGCTGGTCTGTTGATACTTCAATAAATGCTGGGGCTAGGAAGCGTGGATAAAGGGTTTAGTGAGATACGGTGTTTAAACCTCCCACTCGAGTGATGCTGAGGAGAGCTGGCAACGCAGCATTGGCTCATCAGGAGCTGTGTGGGCAGAACAATTTAAGAATAATGTTGTGTGAGCAGCAGCAGAGGTGAAGGAGCCGGTGTCTTGTCAGGTGCAGGGTTATAAATGGGGTCAAAATTTCCTTTTATTAAAGATACTGTGTTATTTAAATAATAAATGCCAGTAGGATCAGCATTGCCGGGGGCTGCTGAAGGGCAGGCAGGCAGGTCTGAGCAAAACAGGGACTAGAGGCTTTAAATTATTTTCTAGCATTAATAATTCTGAACTGAGCCCTGCAAATTCATGTAAATGTCATCATCTCTGCTTTCATACATGCAGGCAGTTTGGTTTATGGATGGGTCTTTTGACAGTGCCATGTTCAGAGGCTCATTCGATCTTTAAACTAAAAGAAGTTGGCTTCTCAGTAGCAACTGTCAATAAAAGTCCTGGTAAATGAGTCCTTGCAGGCTTCTGCATGGCTATATATAACTTATCTTGTCCAGTGAAAGTCTCTAATTGGTGGTTTAAAGTAATTAAAAGAAAAGAATCTGTTAACAGTCTATTTTTAGTTTAAAGATGGACTTTATGTGGTCATAAAGTAAAAATCCTAGCTTGATTGTGGGAATCAAAGAATATTGGCTTAATTGCACTAGGAGCTGCACACAGGAGTGCAGATGGGACACACTTTACAAGTGATTATGTTCTGATAAAATACTATACAGTGCAATAAATGGAGGTGCTCCAAGCTCCAGAAAGTCTTGAGGCCAAAGTTGCTGAGCTGGTAAAGAAGAGGTGGCATTAAATCATCTGCAGGTGCTTGTGCTCCATCCGCACCTCGGTGCAAGCTGCCTTGCCTTTCATTTGTGGAAACTTGACTCACAAGTGGGCAGGATTAAAGGAGCAATGTGTAATTTAATACTAAAGCCTTGGTTGAGGAGTTGTTCTCTGTTTTGGAGATGCCTCCAGAAGCTGGGGCAGTAGCTCTGGGAGATTAGGATGGCAGAAGATTTGGCTTTGGGAAATACAGGCTCTGCTCCCAGTGACTGGGAGGTCCCTTGTGATGAGTTGCCTGTTGAGTGGAGAAGTAGATCCTGGTAGATACCACAGTGCTTGCGGCTGTCATCTTTGAAGCTGGGATGCTTGGGTATTTGGGTGCCTGGAAGAAGACAGAATTTAGGGCATGGTGGTACCTTTTCTTGGAGGCGAAGGTACCAAATGGGAGTGCAGGAGCAAACTGTGTGTCTGTTTCTCCTGGAGGACAAGAAGCAGCTTCTCAGCACAGGGTACAAGAAGGTTGAGAGCAGAGTTGGGAACGTGGAAGGGGCAACCAGCTGGTGGGCTGCTGACTGGGATAAGAAATGGGCTTGTGGTTCAAACACTTAAAGTATCTGTATACCAGTATGGAAACATGAAACAAAAGTAGTTGTAGGCTGCTCGGTGGTGTAGAATGACCTTGGCATAGCTGGTGTGATTGAAACAAGGAGGGGGGGTATGATGAAAATCAGTAAGATGCTTCATTATCTGACATCAAAATATACCAAATAGGCACTCTAGGTCATAAAGGTGTGAAGGAACACTAGATCTGACAAGTTGCTGTAAAATCTGAGAGGACATTGGAGTAGTGACGACCACACAGCCAAATTTATGTTGGATATAAATCTTATATTTTAATGACATGGAGGTATTAGGAAATTTTCTATTCCAGACAAGAAGAAGGTTATGGGGCTGAGGAGAAAATGAGGCTCATGTGTCTTCATAAACCTGTATGAACAAGTAAATTCAATTATGTCCATGCTATCTGGCCAGATTGTTTGGAAAGAAGCTGGCTAGCATTTTGGTGAACAAGCATCTTGATTTACTTGAGGGATCATTTCTTGTACCAACCTGGTATAGACTTAGCCTTGATTTAGGACTAAAACTGGTTTGAGATATAATTACTGTTGAGTCATTTAATAGCAGTCAGTGACCACAGTACAATTACAGGTTCGGCATCCTAAGGGGTGGAAGGTGTTGGACTAAAAATGAGTCTTGTGCTATAAGACATTGGAGGGGAAAAGATCAGAAAAACAGAGTCCTTAGACTTGTCCCAGCCCCATAGATACCTGGAAAGGTTACAGATGGCTTGAATTAGGCAGAGCTTTGGAGCTGAAGTGGAAATCAGCTCTAAAGGAAGGCACTTCTGGAGTCCATCAAAAGACAGAAGTCCATCTCTTGCAGTGGACTGAAAGAGCCATGCTGTGTGGCAGGCAGCCTGTGAGCTGGACATTAAACAGTTTAAGAGGGGCTTTGAAGAGCCTGGGTCTTAGGGAGCAAACGCTGCCTTAAGTGTTTCAGAGAGAAGGCTGGGGACAAAATCTTGAATGTGCAGGAGTGAAGGCACCGTTAATTTTCAGCACTACTTCATACTACTTAAGTGACTTCTCCACGTCACTCTGGAGCACAGGGCATATTTGAGAGCCTGCCTATGCATCACGTTGTCCTTTTGGATGGTAAAGATAAGGAACCTCCCTATGAACTCTAGTGTTTAAGGCAGAGAAGCTGGAGCAAAGTAGTAAATATAAGTGGAAAAGCAACAGATATACCTAGGAGTTGTAAAAGAGCTTGAGACTGAAATGCTAACGTTACTAGCAAAAATAGGGCTGTTAAAAATTAGCTTTACCATAGAAAAACTATGGTGTTCTCCATAAGTAGCTAACACCCTAATGTCAGATTAGTATTCTTTTTAATTAAAGTATTAAAGGGGCACTGGGAATTGATGATCAGCAACCCAGCACTCTGGTTTGAAAAGGAGAAACTGAAGTGCTCTAACTCTTCAGTATGTGATAGGTTGAAAGCAACATGCTTTCTGCAAAGAAAGGTGATTGGACTACATGGTCTTTGAAGGTCCCTTCCAACCCAAACCATTCTGAGATTCTATGGTCAATCTTGTTTTCTGGGTAATCTACCAGAATCTTTGAACGTGTTGACGAACAGTCGGAGGGAGAGAATCAACTGATCTTTATTTGGATGATTTAAAAGGTTTTATCAAGTCCTCTGCAGAAGGTACTCAAAAATTATGCTAGTAATGAGAAGTGTAATATCTTGGAGTCCTTCTCTATTTGCAGCTGATGTTGATCACTTGGGCAGCAAAAGCTAGGCAGAAGTCTAGTTGGAGGTGGTGATTGAGGGCTTCCAGGTCTGCATCTTGAGTAGGTCTTCAACCTTTGAGCACATCAATTTCCTGTGGAAAACACTGATTCATTAAAACCAAAGATGCCAGGTGGAGAAGGGTTGATTTTCACTGCACTTTTCTGGTGAGCCCATCTAGGTCCAGGACTCAAAGTCTGGTTGACTGCAGAGGAGAAACAAGCCCACAATACTGGGTAGCATGGCATCTAGATTCCTCCTTTAACATGACACTCTCCCATTCAAATTCCTACCCTGAACTTGATTTGCAGGTCTGCCAGATCCTGGAGCATGCCTCAACAGCTGATGTGGAGGATATGTTCTGTTTTCTTTTGGTTTTATCAGGAAAAAACCTGAAAGGTTTTGGTTTTGGCAAGGGGCAGAAAGGGAAAGAGCAGGAAGAGAGTACTGGTCAGCATCTTCCAGGTCTCATTTTGGCACTGTTCTTGAGGGATTGGTGTCTATGTGTATATGCAGACCTGTTATCTCTCTTCTCAAGAGACCTAGAAGGACCTATAGCTAACTGGTGTGAGCTAGAGCAACCCTTTGCTGCTCTAGCTTGGTTTTAGGCTCCTTAAAAGTCTAGAAGTCATGGCAAGTACACTCACTTCTCCCACTTTCCCTGTCTTTAGTAGATCATGGTACCAAAGAGTACGTGCTTTGATAAGTCATTGGATTTTGCAAGAGGAGGAGGTTAACTGCAACCACATCGAGGCTTTCAGTTAGTGTTTAGATAAAAAGAATTAGCAATTGAAATTGCTCCATCCCTGGTAGTGTTCAAGGCCAGGTTGGACGGGGCTTGGAGCCACCTGCTCTAATGGAAGGTGTTGGAGCTAGGTGGGCTTTAAGGTCCCTTTCAGCCTAAACCATCCTGTACTTCTATGAAAGAACAGAGTAGTTGGTTTATACCATAGAAGTGACTGCAGCCTGGCCGTGACTGGAAAGTTCAGAAGATCATGATGAGGTCTGGTACTGGGAGCATGCAGCAGTAGGTGCCAGCTCTGGGAAATGCGAGACCATGGGCAGGGGGGGGAAAGGCAATTTTTAATGCTCCAACAATATTGCTGGGCTTTAAGTGATTTGTTCATTCAGGAAGAAGAATATCGAATTCTGGGTAGCAAAAGCAAATGAGGTGAAGGTTTATAAACTGCCATATAAAATAACTGTGTATTAGAGCAGTAGATGCTGAGATCTGAGAGGCTGCGGTGCATGAACTCTCCCGTGACACAGTTCATCAGACCCTCGCGGTGCCCCTGTGCTCCTTCCCTTGGTAATCTGGTGCTTGTCACTGGTGCAACCTTTGTCCCCTCCCCTTAGAAATACCAGTTTAATGAGATTGCTCACTTCTAGTTAAATTGTACCAGCTGACTTTGAAGTACTTAATATCAAAATGTCGTGGTATGCTTGCATGATAGCTATTTGATGTAAGAACAAAAATCTCTTGTGCTCTCTCTTTAGGAATTTGGGCTTTGAGTTTCATTGGGGAGCGTTGTACGTACCCAACTGCACGGGATCAGGCCCATCTCTTTTTTAAAATGTATTTTGTATCTGAGATTAGAAACATTCTAGGAGACAAATCAGAAGATAAAGTGTCTGTTACAGGCTCAGATGATAATAGCGACTTGTGCTAAAGGCTGTCCGTCCACATAGCAAACTGCACGGCTGCTTCTGTTCTAACTGCTGTCAAAGGTCCGGCATTTTGGTAATAGTATTTATTTTCTAAATGTACTGAGTATACTTGCCTTTAAATCCTGTTAGGTACAGATAATTATTGTTGGTATTCTGTAAATTAGCTCTATACTAGCATTCACATTGGACTAGGCTTAATATTGTGAGTGTCAAAGATGACTTGAAAAAGGAAAATTCATTTATACCCTTTTAGTGCAGTTCTACCCCATACAAGGGGTTGTTTGTGGAAGTACCAGGAGTGCTTCCCCGGAAGTACCCCCCTTTTACTTGCTGTGATTTTCTGCAGGAGAATATACTGATTTAAATCTATTTTTCCATCCTTTGGAGACACTGAGGTATTATCACAGTGAGGCAATAGATAAACCAGGCCATACTGCAGAGAAAATGTATCTTTTCCTTTTTTTTTTTTTTTTTTTATTCCTTCTGCTGTTAATCAGGCCTCTGAGCATTTTTATTATTATTAATTTTAATTTAAAACTCTTAAATTGTTTGAGTACAAATCACTTCCCCCATGTCTGGTGCGACATCCTCTAATACCGTAGGTCTGTTCAGGCTGGATTATTTGTGGTCTTCCAGAAAAACTAGATGGGACTGGAATTACTAATGCCGAAATTTGCCCACGGCAAGGGAGGGAAACCCTTACCCCATCCAGACTCTTTCCAGTCACCCCACAACACCCCACAAGGGTATAAATACCTACTTTTTCTTTTCCAGGTGATCTTTAAGGCCAGGCAGCAGCAGGCAGGGTCAGTCTGTCTGGGCGGACGGGATGGGGCCCCTGCCCTACAGATTTACCCTGCTTCGGCATCAAACCCAGCCAGTTTTAGGCTGGGGTTTTGTCCCCCGAGCAGAGCTCAGCCCCAGCACAGCCAGCCCCAGGGCTCTTTGGTGCTCCTTGCATCTTCTTGGGTACAAGATCTCCGTGGGTGATGGTGCCCACAGATTGCCCGGCTGCTTGGTGTGCATTTAGGGAGCTACATGTGGTTGGATTTCACTGTGTCCTCAATTGTGATCCCCAGGGCAGAAAAATTAGGACTTTCTTCTCAGTTAAATTAAAACCACAAAAAGTGAAGCAAAACCTCTGGAGAGCGGTGTTACCTGTGGTAGTGACCGCCGTTCAGCACCCGCTTCTGTTCAGCCATGACCCCTGCTTTGGTTCTGCTGGGTTTTTAGCCATCTTGACCTCATGTTTGCAAATATTATTGGTAATATAATGCTCTATGTACAAATGTCTGTGTGGCTCATGTGTATGTTTCTGTGGTTCAAGTCAGCCACAGAGTTCTGGAATTTCATTGTACTTTGGTTAAATGTTGGACTTTTAACTCTTCTACTGTATGGCTTCTTGATTTCTCTTGTCCAATGTGGACCAACTCTATTTTTGGAAATAAATAAGCATGTAAATAAAATGAATGGGTTTATGCCACTTACAAGAAAATGCTTTATTTAAAATATACACTCAGTCTTGTATATTTTATGGTATCTCAGGGAGGGACAAGGCTCAGGCACCAGCAGCCTTGGTGATGAGGTACCATATTATGTACAAATTCATTTCCAAGTGGTTTCAGAAGAAGACTTTCCATCTCCTGAGCCAAACCCCCATAGGACCAGCCTGGAGGGGGGGGGGGGGGGAGGGAATTCAAAAAGAATCACTTAGTTTAAGAGGAGTACAGGAAATAAACACAACCTTCCTCTCAACACAAGGCTTCTGGTTTGAGGTGTCTGGGTGCCAAGGATGCTGCCGAGTGTAGGGATGCTGTAGGGCAGTTCTCAGCTCCTGCCCGGGAGCACATGGAGATCAGGAGCATGATGACTTCTTTTCTTTCTCTTAAACTTCTCCATATAAACCAATATTTACCAGTAATCCTGTGTTTCTGTTTTTGTTTTTTGGCAGACTTTTACCAGTAAATATCGGTTTATTCCTGAAACCAGAAGCCCTAAACATACCTTTGTTTATAAGGTCAGTTGTCATTTTGTCTCTCTCATTCCCCACTCCCCCCCCACAGTACAACCTGGCAGGTGATTGAAAGGTACCAAGTTTTCTTTCTAGTTTTCCTGCTCTGCATCTCTGGGAATGGAGCCCGCAGGACCTAGAGCCTTCTGTTGGTAACGTAGACCTGAGTTTACAAATTCTTTTACCATTTTAAAGCCTGCTTTTAAGGACAGAGGTGTTCCCAGCTGCGGGAATGGGTAGAACTCCCACAAGAGTAGAAGCAGCTCTCTGAAGCCTGTGGGTAGGTCTCTCGCAAGCATCTTCAGGCTTGGGGCTGAGGACATAAGTTATCCCAAAATATACACTGAGGAATGCCATTGCTGGTTTGCAGGGAGCAGGACTGGGGGAGGGAAGGGTGGGAAAGGAGCTGGAAAAAATAATTTCCTCCCCCCCCCCGTTTTTTTCTGGTTTACTACAAAGTGTGAGGTGGGGAGGAGGGAGAGAGTTTGAGCATTGCCCTTCCTGAACCTGTTGTAAACTCTTCCTCCAAGGCTGGAAGAAAGGGCAAGTGCAAGGTCTGATCCTTAAAAGGACATTGGTAGGTGTCTGAGACCCCAGAAGCAGCTGCACTTTTAACGACAGGAACCACTTTAGGTCATTTTGTCAGAGGTTTGGTTATTCCCAGACAAATCCCCTTGGGAGCATTGAAGCCTCCTGTATTTTTGTGCAAGCGTTTGTGACCCAAACACAACAGCCTTGCACTGATGCTCCAGAAACAGAGAAGCTGGTGAGGAATAGAAAACGAGTTGTCTGCATGGTCCCAGCCAATTTTTCTTCTCCCAAGTAAGCAAAATGCCAAAAAAAAAAAAACCAAATAAAACCTTCTCCCAAAATGCAACCTCCCCACAAAGCGAGCCAAAGAGGATCTCAAACGCCTACTCTGGTTGTACGGTTTGTGGTTGGTGAGAGCTCTTTCGGCCTAGCTGCAACCTAACTATGTCCCTTTAAGGAGCCCCGGTGTCTGTTTTCCTCTAAATGAACACCAAAGCTGAGGGGTTTGCAGGTTTCAGATGCAGGCTGAAGCTCCTGCAGCCTTAGTTGGAGTCCAGAGTGAGGGGAGCCCTTCCAGCTGTGCACTTTGAGCTGAACACTACCTTTCCTCCCCTTTTGCAGCCTGGGTGGTTCTGATTGCTGGCAGTTCTGTAACACAACTTTAATCTGAGCAATTGAGGCTGGTCCTACCTTATCTTCAGACGTCTTGCGGAGGACTCCTGTTACCAGTTTGGTACTCAAAAGCTACACCCCACCATCAGAAGTCACTTACTCTTTTTTTTGTCCAAGGCAGTGATAGATCACCCTCTCTAGCTCTAATGGAAACAAAGATAATTGCAATGCAACTTTCTAATACATTGTTCATATATACATAATTCCGTTGCAATCCCAAATTGAAGAAGAGATCTGTTAAAGGTATATATTAGTCTAGATTTTTCTTACTGTAAATACTGTAATTTTATAATACTGTCAATATTTTATTAACTTAGAAATATTTAACAGAGTTTAATCTATGGTAGTTGATTTATTTATAGGTTTATGTTGCAGCCAATATTGCATTACATTCTAATGTAAGATTAACTTTCAGCATGTAAACATTGATTTAATCTGTCCCTGGAAAGATTAAGAGAGAAAACTTGCTCTTAATCTGTATTCCTCCCCCAATTCCCAGTATGGAATTCTTTAACGAGATCTTAGGAGGTTCCAAGAGCTCGGGAATCTTAACAACTGCGGTTGGATTTGAAAACTCGAGTTTGGAAATGTGGCTCTTTCACCCTGTGAACAAGTTTGCTTCAGTATCTGGTCTATACAGTACGGAAGTCTTTATTTTGAGCAAAGGGACACTCTCAGATCAATTGTAGATTCTGGGGGTTTTGGAGGGGAGGGGAAGCAAAACTGGCCCCCGTGCATGTGTGTTAATGCTTTCTTAATTGCAAGGGGTAAAAGAAAATATCCTTTTCTTGTTTGGCTCTTTGGCTGGAAGCATTCCTGCAGCACTTTGCATCCCTGTTACGAGGAGGCTCCAGAGGTCCTGCCACCGCGGCACCGACTGCAGCCAGCGCTCGGTGAGATGGGTACACGAGCACCAAGTCTAAAACCTGCCAGTTTTTGACCAAAGTTTTTACCGTTTTTATTTCTTTCATTCTCTCTCTCTCTCTTTTACTCTGATGGTGTCCCTTTAACAGCATAAAGATGTTCACGTTCTCTGCAAAAAACCATTAGGAGTTATTTTCTCTTTAAGGCAGGGCAGAATTGGACTGTAATATGTTCTGCATAAAAAATACCAAAACTATACAAGGTTTTTCATGGGAGCTGGTAAAAGTGTAAAAGTTAATCTTTATTAGAGATGTGCCAATCTATACTGCTTTATTGTAGTGTTGTTACACTTAGGCCTTTCAGTTAACTTACAAATATATACTGTAACAGTATACTTTGTACAGATTTATTTAAAATTTATTTGAAAAACTGAAATAAAGTAGGCAGACAATAAAGATATTTATTTTTCATTTGACTATGTAAGAAGGTATCATTCTTTTGGTTTTAGTGCACTGGTGTACCAAGCCTCAGAACCACTGCTTTCTCCAGCTCATAGGATGCTTTTCCGAGACTGTGGATACGTGTATGTGTACTGCTGTGTTGATAAGTAAATGCCAACGATGGAGTTCGTTGCTTTTATACACCCCAAAGAGAAGTTCTCCACCGTTCATTTTTCTGTTTTCTGACTGAAAAGGCGTGTGTTTGTGAACAGTGTTCACGCAAGTTCTGCCATCCCACCCTCACATCAGCTTATACCAATGCCAGGATGGGAGGATTTGCCTGCGAACCTTCCCCAAAACACCCCAGTCCGCAGTGGCATCGTCAGGGAGCAGTTCAAACGTGTGTCCTTTGGGCTTTGTGTAAAGCAGATGCAGAACAAGAAAAATCATGATGTTAAATCCATTAGAAAACCAATTCCTTATTGTACAGTAGTATGGAGATCTCTAGTCAACCTGCCATTAATAATAGATTCTTATTTTTTGAATGATCTATTTAAAAGAACAGCAAGCATTGTATTTGCTAGTAAATCTGAAGTGTTTACATGGAATTACTAAATAAATTATTTGATCTAAGATGGCTCTCATCAGTGCTGATTTTTAATGCTGGAAATTAATTTCGGCAGCTGCTTTTTTAGTTCATGCTGTTCTTTAAAATCTCCCAAAGCATTTTTTTTTCTCTCAGTGCATCCTTGTGGGTTAAACGAGGTTCTGAGGAAGATGCAGAGTGTGCCTCTCCCGGGGAGGTCTGGCAGGAGTGCTAGCTAATGTTCTGCAGCCCCCTCCACGCCATGAGACTGCCCCTTCATATTCCAGACAACTGCTTGCAGTGCTGTGACAGAAAAGGATGCTCTGAGCTGGAAGCCCTGCAGCAGATGGAACTGCTTAGCCGCAGTTTTCACCCGTCAGAGTCCTGGTGCATGTATATAGATAGATATATATTTTATAGCAGAAAGCGCTGGGATAGAAGTAAAACATCATCCTTCAAGGTAACAAGTTGTCAAACCCAGTTCCAGCCTGGCTTGGTCGTGCTTTCCGCTGCCACAAGGCTGCAGGAAAGCCCCGTGCTCCCAGCCCCGTGACCTTGCTCAAGGCCCTCGTGTCCACGGGCAGTCACGAGGAGCAGAAGCAGACGAATGCTTTGGGTCATCATCGAGGCTGAAGGTGAATTCAGGGGGTTTCCACCCCTCTGAGTGCCAGAGCACTGGGGCTACTCCCCGAGGTGGGAGCTGGTTGTGCAGCTCCCGAAGCACTCTGCTGCTCCGGTGGGGAGGATGGAGTAGGTGATGTTCTGCACTGGGGCTCCAGCCCGGCGTGCAGAGCTTCTGGCCGTGGGAGGAAAGCAGCAGGAGTGCAGCTAGTGAGAGGCTGGATGGAGAAATCCATGGAAAAGGACCAGGCAGGAATAGCAGGCAGTCGCTGCAAGTGCAGGGTCTGGCCACACTGTGTCCCCCTCTAAGCACTGCATGCGCTCATTCCTTCAGAGGCGTTCAAACTAGGGAAAAAATGAAACTATAAATAATGCAATCTATCCCGCATTCCTCATTTCCCAGGCGTTCTCGTACAGCATGCCAAGTCACCTAATGTTTAATTTAATGCTCTCAGTGCTCAGTGCCTGGTTAGAAAACCCGACAAACGCTTACATTATGCACCATTTGGAATATTTTTGGACATGGATTTCACACTTCACGTTCAGGGCAGGATTCCCACACCACCACCACCACCCCCGAGCTGCTGGGGAGTGTTGAGCCCAGACCCTGCTCCGTGCACACAGCCAGCGTCCCCGGTCCAGCTGCTCCTGCTTCCCACTCCTCTCACCCTCACTGTTTGGGAAGCCCTAAGGTATCTATCCCTGGCCCTGCAGTGCAGCCCTGCTCTCCCCAAGCCTTTCACCTCACCGATCGCAGCACACTGCACACCATGCTGCTTTCACTGCAAATAATCCTGCTCTTGCTTATTCTTCTGAATAGAGTATTTATATGCATCTTCTCCTCCTGTAAGAGCAAGCACGTGGTTCTGAGCAGCGTACTGCTAGTAATTGGCTTTCTGAATCTAACACACTGAAAAAATAGCTATGCTTATCTGAGTTACATCAGGAACTTACTTGGGATGGATGTTTCTCCACGTTGATACCTACCAGCCAGAGCCAATGGTTGGTGCTTGAGAAGAAGCTGAAACAGCAGCTCTGCACCTTTCCGAGCCTTATTTTGGAAGAAAATATTCCCTCATTAGGTTTATTTCCCATCCCACCCCCCACACTGTTCTTTTAGCATCAGGAATTAGGAACCATAGTGTAGGAAATTATACAACCCACTGCTGAACCTCACAGCTTCAACAATGCTTTAATATGGGACTGGGAAAGGACAACATGGACGGACTGACCCGCTCAGGGATGTGCCCGCAGCTCTGATCCTGCTGCTCTGCTGGCTCTTTTCATTTCAGTGCTTAAAACAAAACCCAAACTGAAGCCTCGGAGAAGAGCAATGATCATGACTTGGTGCTTTCAGTAATTGGTGCCATTTGTTTGTAACTGACGGGGTGACACTCCAGTAACTCAGATACGGAGCACCTTGAGTCAGCGCTTTGCCTCACGTGATGGCTTCCAATCAAAGCAATTCCTTCCACACTGACTTGCTTGGCATTGCTGAAAACCTGCTGTCTTTTCTGGACGTTGGCTGAAGTGGGTTACTCCAGAAGAAGTGCTGCAGGGAGGCATTTTCTGGCATAGGAAACCAGAGCAAGTACTTTTGCTGTCACCACTACGGCTGCTTGCATGGAAAGGTGACTTGAAAGCCAACTGAAAGCTCCCCAGCGCTGCCTTGGAGGTGTTGGGAGTAGAGGCTGCTCTTGATTTCAAGAAATGTATAATTGGAATGAGGAGGCATAGACATGAACTTGATCCATGTCCAAACCCTTTCTCCCTTCGGCCTTTCAACCCAGCAGAGCATGGTAACTGTAAAGACATAATTTAAATTATTTCACCCCAGATTTGTTTCTCCAAGTTTAACATATGGAGGTGCTAAAAGTGGGGAAAGAGAGGAGCTTAAAAGGGAGAAGCAATACTGATGATAGCATCAAATAGTTGTTCAGATGGGAAACCAACCTGATCACTTGTAGCCACCCACAGGAAGGGTGGGAGAGGCTTATCTCCTACTGTATCTCATTTCATAACTCACCTAGCGTTTCAGTAGGCCTGAGAATCAGAAGCCGTGGCAGAGATGGGTGGTGAATTCCACCGCGGGGCCAGGAGGAAGGTGGCAGGAGGGAGGTGATGTGACTCTTGGTGAGTGATTGCTCTGTGCCTCCTGAGGAGCTGATGCACAAACATCTCCAGCAGCTCTGGAGGCTTGATCAGGGCGTTTATAGGCAGCTGCCTGCTCCTGGGGAGCTGTTCTGTCTCTCCTGTTAGCACTGACACTGAGCACCCGGTGCCGATGGATGTCCAGAACAGCTTGACCCGAGTGTCCCAAGAGAGCACTGAACAGAGAGAGAAAGAGGATGGGGCTGGTTCTGAACAGCAGAGCCCTGCCGAGCACTACTGCCTGTACAACAGACTCTTGGTTTCCCTGCACCTGCCCTTGCTCTCCATCCCAGAAGTGTCTCCTGATCTAGCCTGAACCCATGGCTGCCCAAGGAGGAGCAAGCATTGAGGGTTGACCACAAAAACTGAACTGCACTAAAGCTGAAAGCAGATCCCCAAGCACTATCTCTCTGCCCTGCCAGGTGAGACAAGCTAACTACAGCTATAACCTCCACTGCAGGTTGCATCCCACAAAGCGTTTCCAGTTGAGGCTGTTCACCTTGGTCATGGGAAGAACACGCCCAAGTGTTTCTTTCAGGAATGGCCATGGAAAAGCACCATCATTCCTCCTGATGGTAACAAGAGCAGTTTGTGCCCTGACATGGTTGCTGGGCTCCCCTAAGCACGGGAGCTGCTGTACCCCAGAAGCAAACAGTCCCTGGTCTTAGAGGATCTTAGCACTAAAAGTAACATCATGCAGGATGAGCTGTGACTCCCACCGCGGAGAGCAGTAGGGACATAGGGAATCCCTGTGCCCGGCTGTGATGTTCTCTGGCCATGCTTCTCCTCCCAACCCTCACGATGCCCCATGGCACTAAATGCCCCCAATCCCTACATTTTCTGTGGTGGACTTCCCTTAGTTTAGCCCACAGCTTGATGATTTCTCAGCAAGCCTCTATTTCTCTGTGGTGGGATTGGTAACAATGCATACAGCAATAGCAAATAATTACTCAATAACCTTTTGGGGTTTAAAAACTTGTGGCTCTGCCAGGGGCTAAAGATTCATGGACCTAAAGAAGCTTCTGAAGCACCATCATTTGAGCAATAGCAAAGTATAGGTGGGAAAGGTGAGCTACAGATTGCAACAGCACCAGGAAGTCTCAGTGAAGGACCCTGTTTGGAGCCAGGACATGTCCCCTTGAGTCCTGCTGCTGCCACAGCCAGGCCCGCCACCCTGCACCATGGTGTCCCTGTCCAAGTGCGGACAGTGCTAGAGCACACCGATTCCTGGCACAGCCTCTGCACCCCAGCCATGGCTTTTGGGGGACTGGGAGGGATTACCCAGTCCATGTTGTGGGCACGCAGCCGTTAGATACGGGAGTGCTGGTGCCAACATCTAACACCATCTTCTACCTCTCGCTGCCACCCCAGCAGTGCCCCACAGCCCCACTCTGTCCCCAGCAGTCAAGGAGACCCTGTAACATTGCTCTGGGAACCCTGGTCCTGGGAAGAGCCAGAACTCTCTGGCAGTGGGACAGCAAACCCAGTACCACAGCTTTACAGAGTGAAAGGTGTCATGGAGCCCTCAGAAAGCTGAAGTGCCCCCAAAACTGAAACCCCTCCAGGCAGCCCCTCCACAGATTGCAGCCCCACAATAACCCTCTGGCTTTGCTGCCGAGGCTGATGAAGGTGCCTCAGGACACAGTGAAGCCCAGCACCCAGCCTGATGTGTCATGGACAGGACACAGGGATTTAGAGACAAGGCACTGTCAAAAAAGACAGTAATTAGTGCTAATTGCAAGTAATCAGCCAAACCTAAGAGCATGAAGGGGCCTAGTCCTGGCAAAGCTAATAGCTGGGGTAATGAGGGCATTTGCTTGGCAGGCCTTGGTGGGAGAGCTCCATGGATGGGGACCCACAGGGTCTCCCCTTTCCATCTCTAGAGACAACACTCCCTTCACTTATCCATCTCATACACCTGTAGCGCTGTCAGTTTCTGACTCTGGTCTTCACAATACTCTGTGCCCAGAGCAGATCTCCAGGCATGGCAACAAGACCTGCAGCTGCCCTGTGACCCCAGCCAAACATCACACCCCACTGCTGAGCCCCAGGGTCCCTCCTGGAGACATGCTGGTGATGAACAGGGTGCTGTGCCTCGCTCTGAGGACAAGGGTGGAAGTTTTCCTATTTCATCCCTGCAGTATATTTCACCTGCAGTATAATGGCTGTCCTCATCTGCAGACTGCATTTGGCACCCGCATCCTCATGGGTGTTAAGGAGCTCTCAGAGCTGGGTTTGAAATCCTACCCCATTCCTTCCTTACCCGCTCCCTGCAGTTTCTCCGAGAAGAATGACAATAATTCTACCCCTGCCCAGCTCTGGAATAAAAAGCAGGGCACTGATGCACCCAGGTGAGCATGACAGCAGGATCCCTGCTGGGGCTGTGACTCTTGTATCCTCAGCACTAGGGGCAGCAGACAGGACATCTTCATTGTGAGCAGGATGGAGGTGTCCTTTCCTCTGTGCCAAGCCTGGTGGGTACCACGCAGGTCAGTCTAATGATGTGCTGCTCACCTAAGGGACCAGACAGACCTCTCTAAAGAAGTCTGGAAGAAAAGTTCAATCCCCTGCACCTTGCTAGTGAATTCCCATCCATGCGTGATTTCTCTAATGCCTTGTGAGCGCTTTTCTTTGCTCTCTGTGCCAGCGATGAGTCAGGCTTGGATGTGCACTGTCAGGCAACCCAGAGCTGGCCTCTTGCTAGGAAACACCACTTGTTCAGCAAGAGCAATATCTAAGTGCCCTCTGGTGGTAATTCCCTATGTCATTGCTGGGGTTTCCCCTTCCCCTTTCAGCTCATATCCCCCTGGGATCTCTGCTGGGATATCTGCGCCAGTGGCAGGACAGCTCCTGCTCTCCTAAGCCCCCGCGCACTCAGAGCACTCCATGTCCCACTTCACTGCCAGCTTCTGCAGCAAATTCATCAGCGTGTCCCTGATTCCGCTCCTGCTCGGGGTCAGGACAGCCCCGGGAGCGGAGCACTTGGCCTAGTTTGGTGCCCACGTGCTAGCTCATCCTCCACAGCTCCATCCCGCAGCAGAG
>JBCJKH010055088.1:14070-25754 GCA_039877255.1 Loriculus beryllinus | reverse complement strand
CAGCCTGGCCTTGAACACTGCCAGGGATGGGGCAGCCACAGCTTCTCTGGGCACCCTGTGCCAGGGCCTCACCACCCACACAGGGAATGGTATCTTCCTATATGTAATCTAAATCTCCCCTTTGTCACCACTCCCACACAGCTGAAACTGCACCCCAAGGAACAGCCCAGCACTGTGCTTTTCCTGCCACCTTTTTGTCCTTTTCTGCTCTATGGAAGAAAACTAGTCAGCACCTGTATTTATCCAAAGGGTTTGTATTTGACTAATGAAATCTCTTGCAACCAGGGAAGTCAGAACCTTGGATTGTTTAATAAGGCTAAGAAATTGGCTAGTGGCCTAATATAGCATAAAATAAACAGATTAACTACCTATTTACAAAATATTCTGGTATCTGTGTATGCTGAGGCAGAACACAGTTGTCAGAGGATTTAATTTCTTCTGGACTTCCATGGAAAAAGTAATTAGGACCAGCCCTAACCAGGATGATTTACTGACCTCTGTACCTGCCGAGCATTGTTTCTGTGTTCTGAAGCGACACTTGGTAATTGACTCCTAATAGTATTCCAGGCAACTTGCTTCAAACTATGTAAAACAGAAGGTGTTGCTGTAGTTGACAAAGGACACATAAATTCATCCTTCCTATCCATCCCTATCCCATGAAAAACATTGTGCAGAAATACATGCTGTGGAACTGATGTTGTGGAAAGGGTTTAAAACAACCACACAGGTAGACATGACAGCTGTATGTCCTTTCTTTGTTTTAATTAAACATTCCTTGTAAGATCATGAAGAAAATGCAGGTGAAAACACACCTTCAGTTGTTAGATGAAAATATTACATTCTCATAAAGCATACAATCCCGCTTTTAATTCTGCTTACTGTTTTAGATAGTATTTCCATGAAGGGTGGTCTGGATAATATTTGTTCAAAACTGTTCAAGGCAAAGGAATAACGCAAGTTGGTGACAGTGTCTCTTTTGGGTCCAGCCTGGTCTCTCCCACTAATAATGCCAGTCTTACTTTTTACCCTCAATGTGGAATCAAGTTTATTTTTGGAAGCTTATTTTACAGTTCAATGTGGTTTTAGCAATACTATTTCTAGTTACAATTTAGAGAAGATATTTTCTTTCATTCTGATTAATCTGTTAAATAAATATGCAAATATATCAAGTGCTCTCTATAAAAAAAAACCATACACACGACAAACAACCCCTCAAATAATAAAACCAAGATTAATAAAAATATGTACTATTTTACACATCTAGTTTTGAAACTATAATGAAGGATTTACACATGAATCAGATGATAATCTAAAAAGAATCAGCATGTATAGAATAACGGCATTGCCTCTGTAAAGACAACTTGAGCATCTCCTATTTAAAAATATAAAAAGAAGCCAACCAGTGTTGTCCGTGTATTTATAGCCACTGAACATTGGATAAATTAGAAAGGAGTTTGTGGATTTCACCATTAAACATCTGAACAGGGAGACAAAATGCATGTCACATCTTTCTTTTTTCTTTTATAAAGAAAAAATATAGCCTTCAAGACAATGAAATATCTCCTTTTGATTGAGACCTATATTCAATCAGGATTTAAAGAAAGGAATAATTCTTATTCTGGATCTCCATACTTAGTGAAATGAGTACCTAACACCAGTTTAAATACAGCCTTCAACAGACCATTTTGACTTATAATGACAAAGAGAAAAGCTTGTTTAAAGACATTTCAGGAAATAAAAAAACAGCGCATAGAGTCAACAAGTTTGACAGTGGACCACAAGTACTGATGTAAAATCACACTGACCCCATTAGCTTGGACCACGAGCTGTATGACTGTACGTAAGTGAAACGTTGACATACATAAAGCCCAAAACCACCCGTCTTGGGGTGTTTGCTCAGGCATAAACTGCCCCTGAGATCTGCCTGCAGATACTAAGGCACTGAGCAACTCAATGAAACACATGGGAAACTGCTGGAGGGATGTGAGTGAGGAACATGATCAACAGTCTTGCTCTTTACATTCTAGTAAAGATCAGTGCTAGCTAACGCTAGTATTTAGCCAGCTGAATAATTGTCTTCCAAATTGCTTTAGACAGAGAACATAACATGCCTTAGCAGAAGATTTTCAAAGACAGGTGCTGTGGTCAGGGAACAGAAACAGCTGAACAGCCCTGCTACAACTGACACAGACCACTGGTTGCAATTACTGTAGATGGTTTTTGCTTGCATTTTCTAGAGGCAGCCCTATTAGAAGTTACCAT
Organism: Loriculus beryllinus; assembly: GCA_039877255.1. Lineage (NCBI taxonomy): Eukaryota > Metazoa > Chordata > Aves > Psittaciformes > Psittacidae > Loriculus > Loriculus beryllinus. The sequence continues at coordinate 23,492 of JBCJKH010055088.1, read as the reverse complement.
TCCCTCTCTGTTCCAATACACTTTCTAAAAAATGGTACTTATTTTATTCTTATTTACTGGCAGTAAATAATTTTCTTTCTGACAACTCATACAAATATAATGCACAGCATCATAGCTTAATACAAATACTTTACATAACAGACACATATGGACAAACAAAAGCATATAACAATGCAGCTGCAGTTACTTTATTATATTACACGGCTAGGAGAGTTTCCTTTTCTATTCTTTGATATTTTCTGTTGAATTTGAACTTCTGGTACCAATAAGCAAGTAATGTTTCTTTTGGTATTTTTAAAAAGCAGAGAAAACCATGGATGAAATAGAATTCAGACAAACTGGGGAAGATCATAAAAAGGCAATTTTTAAAATCCCAGCAAACTGGTGCAACATACCAGTTACAAGGGAAACAAGTTTTACAAGGCTCAGCATCTCCTAAGTAAAACAGCAGAAGAAGATGGAGACCTATTCTTCAGGAACAAAATACTGTCATCTTCCCTAACAATCTCCAATAGCTTGTTTTGTGCATGTGTGATAGAGCTGGGGTCATTCTGCTTTATTCATTATCCTAACAGACTCACTGAAAACATGCACAAACTGTGACCAATGAAGGAGGGAGGAGGAAGATCAATGAATCCTTGAAAAACTCAAGGATAACTGTACAGATTGTTAGGATAATAAAATACAAAAGTTTATTATGTATTCTCTCATGTTTTCATCTGTATATTCCACCTCCCGAGAGCACTTGCTTTATGGCCATAGACATTTAAAAGAGAGATAAATAGATTCTGTCCTTCTGGGTTTTCCCCATTGAAGACCAAGCCATAAACCAACATAAAGTGGCACTTTTTGTTTATACTCTGAATGCACCCACTGCTCTTCCTGGCTGGAAGGCATTTCTGAAGGATTCCTATGTTTTAGACATTGTATAGAAGGACTTTTTGGTTTAAACTTAATTTTTGCTGTTGACATTTGTTCTTGTACCATGGCAAGTTTACCACCTTTAAATGCCTGTAAGATGGAGTGACTGGACACTTCTGTACCTCTGCACAGTGAAGACCCTCCATCTGGGGAAAAATGACATAAACTTTTATGCCTCCTAACACCCAAGACACAGTAAGGGTCCTCTGTGCAGGAACTGGGAACTGAAAAATCTTGGGGGCTTTTTTCAGGAAGCAAACGTAAATTTTTTAACTCAGACAATTTTAAAATGATTAAAAATGAATAAAACTTAATTATGTTCAAAACACATCAGTAGCACAGTGCATCTCTGAATTCCTGTCCAAGTTCCACGTGATCAACTGTGATTTCCCCAGCTCTGATCTACTCAGCAACTCGGTACCATTATACACCACTCTTCATGTCAAGCTCCTGGTGATTTTGTGTTTCATTAACCGTCAGGAATTCGTCACATGCTCCTGTTCGGTCATTTGACTGTTCTTTATGAACCAAGTGCACCATTTCTTGTGATTTGCTGGCATCTCCGTTTAATCCACTTGTCTTCCTGTCCTCCACTGCCCCTTTGCCATTGTTAATCACCAGCTTTTTCTTCTGCCCACATCTAGAAATAAGTAAAAAGAAGTACTCTAAATGGAGACTAACAGAAATAAATTAAAAAATGAAAGTCAGTATTTATGAGAAGATGTTTGGAAACGAAACATCTGCCAGTGTGGACTGAACACAATACAAAGTGTAAAGTTCCTCCATATTGCATATTTCCTTTTTGAAAGCATCCACCGTGATATGCAAAAATTTTGGCAGGAGCTAACTTATTTGATTTGTATCTACCATTACTACAGATAGGAATAACATTCATTACTGGCGGTTAGAAAAGATTTTCTATCCTTTAGACATATCCACATTTATGAACTTTGCATATACCCCACTATAAGAATGACCCAAGGGGTCATTCTAAATCTAGACATTGGACCACACCTTTGAAAATGCTCAAGTTCTTGAGCTAGTAGTAAACTTGGATTAAGCTCTCACTATACAAGGTAACTTTTCCCTTCTATGTATTAGCATGTCAGGCCTGGAAGCTTGCCAACAGCAAGGAAATACAGATTACTACTCTTGCTGCTATCAACACTGTAGCTCCTTATGAAGTTAAGGTAAGAAATAACTACAGCAGTTTTAAAGTTACACTTGCTCCAGAGCTGCCCAATAAACTTGGTAAGTAGCTTTGAATGAACACACACACAAGCACTCGTGTTTCAGATTAGTTGGCATTCATGTGCAGTACACTGAGGGCGCAGTAACTACCCGTCCATGAATTTGAAATGTATTAGCAAACATCACTTCACTGAAAGAAAGTTATAGAGTTTTCTGCCTCACTATATGCCTGACAACTTTCTCATTTCAACAGGTCTTTAATAATACTGTCAGAGAAGCACTGATATAGATAACAGTCATCTGCCAAATATAGCAGGTGGCATCTCAGTACTGGCTTCAGCAAAACTGTAATCAGTTTTCTCTGTCTGACAATTTGGCATTTTGTTTGCAGTATTTTGTCTCATAGAAGCCTTCTGCATTATGGACAAGGACTGCCTGGGTTGCTCCCTCACCAGAATGGCAGTGATTTATTCTAGCACTCATGTCATGCTTTGGAGGACCTTGACACTGTTACAGAAGCATGAACATGTGCTTTCTTGCAACGAGCAGACTAGGAATAAATTTGCTCACTGCTTCCTGAACAAATACCTCCACATATTATGCAGTACATAATAAACATAATACACAATAGCTCAAATTCAGCATTCAAGTAGAAAACAGATACTCTGTTAGAGGGTTCAACTTAACATTCAAGGTGCAAAAAAACCTGTTCAGGACAATTGAGAAGTAACCTCAGAACAGCCCCCAGAGAAGAGTGAGTGAAGAACAGTTTATCCTTCCGAGTATTTTCAAACTTCATAGCTAACTTTGCACAGGTCATTGTAACCTTCTATTCCTCAGCTTTTTCATCTGTAAAGTGAAATAAATCTGTAAAGCTATCCAGTGCTCTGCTTTATATCTCTGTGACTGCCTTTTGTTTGGAAGGAACGATTTAATCCTGTGATATCTATTGTCTAGTGCAGCCCTTCACATTGTACATAGACAACACTGTTAATGGTGGAGAATTATACTCAGCTCATCCTGTGGTTGCTGCTATGTCTGTCTCACATAGTTTTCACCCTCAGTGGATGGGATTTTCCCATTAACAAGTAATGACTAGAGAATAATTAATTCTCTGTGATCTATATACAGTTAGTTTCTATCTACAAATAAAGACCAAGTGTTTTACACAGGTACTGACTTCGTGTGGTTCCACCTAAGTGTGAAGGATGATGTGTGACCTGTGTGATACACAGTGGCCTGGGCCCTCACACCCTAAGTCACAGAGCTTTGCAGAAGAAGCTGTTTCCTATGTTATGCTACTCGGCTTTTGTGAAGGTTTGAAGCCTCTCAATGAAGGAAACAGCAAGGCGGTGTGTTCTGAAAAAGTAAAGGGGCTACCTTACCTTCTCCGACTGTTGACAGCAATGCACACCGCAAGAATCAATGCAAGTGCCACAAGGGAGGCAACTACGATCAGCCACTCTGTGGGCAGAGTTGAGGGAGGGGGGGAGAGCGTGTTAGTTTGATATAGATAATCTTTAAGGTCCCTTCTGACCCAAACCATTCTGTGATTCTGTAACACAAGCTTTTTAGATGTTCTTTAAACTTCAGCGTTTTTCCCTAGCTTACATGAACATTTGTTCATTTTACAAACTGCTTCTGTGCAAATCCAATATATTTTCATCATTCAGCTATGATGCCAACTCAGATTATATACCCCATCACTATTAACACCTACAAGCACTGCACTTCAGTGGGCATAGGTGAAGATAAGATGTATCACTGATTTACTCCAAGAGCAAAAGAAAAGGCTTAACAATGATAACACCTTCAATCCAAGGCACAAAAGTAGGATGACTGTCATGTACAGTGAAATGTTCTTTTCTCTTACCCCCTCCTCACCCACTCTCCTACCCCCCCCCGCCCAATAAAATCTTACTTTATGGGGTATTTGTGAGGTAAATTATAGAAGAAAAAAATATTATTATATATAAAAATATTTCTAAATACAAAATCGGGAGGGAACCTAAGAGATCATATCAGCTACATTTAACTGCAGTGAAACAAGGTCAGTAAGAAGTAAAGTAGATTTCATTTTTAGTAAGGGGGATTTCACCACCTCTGCTGTAGCCTGTTCTTTTTGCTGTACCACGATTATAGAGATCGTCTCCTAAGAGCTGTTTTGTTTGATTGAAATAAATCTCCATTGTTTAACAAGTCTCCTACATTTCATTTGAAGCAAATCACTACTTCTAGTTAGCTAATTATGATTGTTCCATACTGAAAAATTGATAACCACTCTTTTTGTAGCATACTCTTCTCAAATCTCCCTTCAATTTTCACTGAAAATAGTGAATTCTTCCAAAGGTGCTTCAAGGGTTCCCTTTCCAAAATTTTCTTTGTGATCTTCTTCAGGTTTTGGCTTTTTTGGTTTGTCTTTTTTTTTTTTTTAATATGTAATTAATGAAATGCCTTGAACTGAACACAGAGCTTCAGCTCTGGATATTTTAGGCCCAAATAGAGTGGGATAACTACTTCCTCTGTTTTAGAAATTACTTTACTGTTAATATGTTCCAGAATATATTTGCATTCTTTTGCAGTTGTATCATGGTGTTGGCTTCTTTGCATATATCTTTACTGAATTTTGCCTGATTTCATATCAATTTAAAAAGTTTATTTGGTTCTTAATCCCATTCTCCAAATGCTTGATTCCTCTCATCTTGTATTGCTGGAAAATTATATGAATTACAATATGCTCCATTTTTCAGATGACTACTGAGAATGCTGAATATCACCTGATTGAGAATAAAGCCTGAACAACTGTAATTGACCTACATATTCATCTCCTACTTCAGTTCATATTAATATAATTCTGTAAACTATTAAAATATATGACTTCAAAAACCCACCTGGTACCTGGGCCGACCTTGGTTGTGGAGCTATTTTTGTTGTGGTGGTCTCTGCAGGGAAAGTAGTGGATTCATAATGTCCCTTGTGTGGTCCTTGATTACCATACATACTGGGGGTCGATTCTAAAGAATAAGACCATCCATTAGGCCAAATATACTTAGTGAATATCTAACAGTGAGGCACAAAGACTATGACTTTCACAATTAAAAATAAATATTCTGGAAAGTTCATGCTGAGGTAATTAAAAAGTATTTATACCGAAAATTATTACATACATTATAATCATCATAATAATCTGAAATAAGGCTAGTTTCAGTATTCTGAATAACAAAACTCATGGGTTTTCCCTCCTGTCTCTGTCATATGGATCCATTTTGATTATGCCACACTTTCGTGAACCAAAATGCAATTACAATTGCCTAGAAATGTTCTCAAGAAAATGTAAAGACGTGAATGTTGGCAACTTTTTGAAGAGGTTTTTGTCATACAAGTCAAATATCTTTCCTTTTCTATGAAAAAAAAGAGTGAGAACAGAAGAGAGACAGAAAAAGAACTTCACTTTTTTATTTAAACCTAAAATGACCACTATGGAGAAATTTTATACTTTGGATTTTATTCCTACACAGGATAAAACAATTTCATAATATAGGTTAGTTCTCTGAATGGGTTTAAATTTGATAGCTACATAGAGAGTGGGACCTTAAAAATTTAAACTGTTTTTTCTAATAAGAAACAAAATGCTCTCTTTAAAGTTGGAGGTGGATCCCCTTAGCCTTTTTAATAAGTTGTGTAATTTGGTTCTAAGACATTTGAATCAAAATGCATATTTCCAGTCTCAAGCATTTGCTGTGCAATTACATTTCTGGCCCATGTCGTTACCGTATGGCTATCCCAAGTCCAAAATTATGAGCAATTACAGATATTTCATTTGGGACAACTACTTCATTATTGCTACAAAAAAAGATACTACAGATCTCCACCTCTCTGATTTCTTCCAGACTGTAACAGTAAATTACACACTTATTCTAATCAGCTGTAAAGTTCTTTTTCTGTAACACATATTGCAGTACATTTCTGATCTCATTTCCTAATAGCAGCTGGCGAACACAAAACTGAAAAGTACATTTTTTTTCCCTGTTAAGTTTAGCCAGTTCATGAATCTTCCAGATGTTCTCATTATTTTTATTCACAAGAAACTTATTGACTGTCGAGTTGTTTTGTGCAATCTCACCACAAAGGATAGAGCACGAATTCAGCAACTAAGGGTCCTGATCTAGCCCTCAGGAAAGCTGACCAAGAAGAACACACTTGTCTATGCCACACCTTTTAAGGTGCTTTATATCATCGTTGAGAAATGACAGAGCTTTCCTACCATAAAGCCCCTTAGAAAGGCACTCAGCTATTTATTAATAGAAACCTGCTACTTCACCCTCCCCTGAGCACTGAATAGAAGCAGGATTCAGTCATGTCTCCTGCTGTTCTGGCTCCAGGGAGGTGCTTGCAAGTGGAAGGGAGGGATCCTCAAAGCTTTCTACATTTCAGTCTGATGACATACTAGATTTTTTTCTTTTTAACAGTTATTTTTTTTTGTTTCTCCAGTGGGCTGATTTGTTACTCCATGGACACTTGGACAACACATCAGTCATTAGTGTGATGTCAGACCACAGCTTAAACTCTGTTGTAGAGAAAAAGCAAGTGAAGGAAAGTATCATAGCACTTCAAGCCATTCACTTGCCCAGAGAAAGCCTTTAAAAATACATCTGCTGATACATTCATGAATCTTCTCCATTCCATTACAGATATATGGGGCAGCATTACAAATGAATGAACCCTTCGGTAAATAAACTCTTTTCTGATGATGGTAGTGTCCAAGTAATTCCCTTGTATTGTGTTTTTTAAAAGCAACAGGAGACAATAAATGAAAAGCAATATGGCCTTATGAGCCTTTGCCAGAACACTGACAGTGTAAAGATTTCACACAGACATGGACTCAGAAAATTATTTTCCAAAGTGTTCTTACAGGTTTTAAGTGCTCAGAACAGAAAGCTAGAAATAATTTTTTCATAGCATATAATGTCAGCGAATAAAATTAAGGCACCTTTTATTCATTAAGTGAACAGGGCTGCAAAAGACAAGAACTGAGTTTGTTGTAATGGGAAACCATTACTAATATTAGATTGATCTTTCCAATAAAATTCTATCAAATACATGCTTTGCATTTATATTGCTGTGCCTATGTCAAAGTACATGTCAAAGTACTAGAACTCAGGCAATTTTGATAGAGTTTGTTTTACTGGGTTTATTTAAGATTCTGAAAAAAAAAAAAAAGTCAAATTCTCACTATGAATTAACATTAATTATTTAATGAAAGAATTAGCTTAAAAAAAAATATAAGGACCTAATCTTGCTTATGGGCAAAGAACCATTGGCCAAAATCTACCCTGAGATCCTTCCACTGACTTTCTTAAAAGTGCATGAGAATAGTATTTAGATTATTGTGCATGAGAAGTAGCACTTTGAAAAAAACTTTCTGTAAAGATGATTATTTGGATGGAAGCTGCATTTGAGAACAAATCCCTTAATTTCCCATACTTATTAGCATGTGACGACACACACAAAGAAAGATTGTATGTAGTAGAATAAGTAAACACTGTTATTGTTGACAGCACCAACTACCTGAAGAAAATAACCCTTTAAAGAAAAAGGAGTTGTTCCCAGATGAAATGCCAGTTACAGCCCAGTAACACCACTATAATTATAACCACTGGCAAGATACCAACAGCAAATACACCTAGGAGAAAAAAAAAGAAAAGAAAAGAAAAAGAAAAAGAAAAAAAGAAAAGGTTTCACAGAGAATTACATTTTTTTTCGATACATGTTCAGTTATTGCAGAGGGAATACAAATGGGAAAAAGTGACAGTTAAGTTTAAAATAGCTGTCATTTGTGCTCATCTGAAAAGAAAGACAAACTGCTATCCCATAGGTATGGGAATGAGGAGAAAATTTACACTTTCTCACTGTAATAGTTATGTTAACACATACAGAGAACTGAATATAAGAAAAAGTTGTATGCAAACCACTATTTTAAGTGTTTTAACAAATAAGCTCTGCTTTGCAAAGAAAGAGATTCCCTTTAATGGCATCTTACAATATAGTTGTAGTGAAAAATGAAAACAAAAAAAATCCAAAACACCAAAAACCAAAAAGCAAATAATATGATAACAATTCACAATTATAGTTAGTACATGTTTTTTGACAATTGCCACTGTCCAAAACAACAACTAAATGACTGACAAATGAAAATGCTTGTAATTTATAGTTCTTACTAGTAGGAAGAGGGGTCTGCAATTCATTAAGATGATCTTCAATGTCTGGGAAAACTCCAGGTATCCAACTGACATGGGAACCCTGTGTGGTGTTTGCTTGTTCACTGTCACTTCCAGGTGGAGACCCAGGTACCAGTGGCTCCTTGGTTGTTTTTTCTTGTTTAACATCATCCATGGACTGTGTGACTGCCATGATGATGGCATGATCAGCTTTAAAAGTGAGCACTCACAAAACCACCACCCATGTTATTTCCCTTTCCTGTACCACAGTGAGCCAGAAAGCATGTCCATCCTCCTTATTCAAAGCACCGAAGAAGAGAAGACATGAAGACCTCCCCTTCTTCAACAGTCACTGGCTTCTGAGAGATCCTTAAACACCACATACATGCTCACCACATTGGAGGGAGATGTTGACTACACATACAGATTCCAGTGACAGATGGAGAGGGAAGACCTTCAGAAGAAGAGACCACAGCAGCAAAACCTGACCCTGTGACTCAGGAGTGAGCAGCCACACTGCAGCCAGATGTGTGGTCATCTTGCCTGGCAATCCACTGGTAGTAAGGAATCAAAAGCAGAATTTATAGGACATAATTCTTCTGTGATTGCCTTGCCCTCACCACCGGGACTCCTCAATGATGGTGCTGCTGCTGAGCCACAGGAGCAAGGCATCTGCTTAACCCACAATAGCACCTCCACCACACCAAAGATGGTGCCGAAGCATATCAAGCCTGAACCCACTGATGTGCAAAGAAGAAAGATGGGACTGGGGATTCAGATCACCAAAGTGCAAAGTGAAACATGCTTCAGCAAAAGACATAAACCACCAAGTATACCAGCAAGAAGATAATTCTATCAACAGCATAGATCTCACCACAGATTTTTGCACTACAAGTCCACAGCAAGAATGCAGAGGCCCAGGACGAGAAAGATAGGGAAAGGAGCTAATTTCAGAAGAAATAATGCCTCATTTCACACCAGGCATGAGAAATGAGTATGATCCATTATTCTTACTGGTACCCGTCAGAGGAGCGTCATCACCAGCTTTGTTCGTACTAGCTGTGGTGCTGTAGAGGACCTCATCCCCAGGGG
>JBCJKH010055088.1:0-13970 GCA_039877255.1 Loriculus beryllinus | reverse complement strand
TGTTCGTACTAGCTGTGGTGCTGTAGAGGACCTCATCCCCAGGGGCACCTGTGGGATGTGTGATGCCTTCGGTGCCCTGTCTTGGTTCATTATCTGAACGCAGAGATGAATGAGTTCGGTCTTCGTGGTGGGCACCATCAGCAGAGGCAGTAGCTGTTACCGCAATGTGAGGTGCCCAGACTTCTTGGGTTATATCTTCGGGTTTCAGAACACCCATGGAAGCTGTGACTGTTGCAATGATGGCTAAGTTAACTTCAAAGACATTTACAAAACCTCACCTTATGTATTTTTCCCTCTTTATTTTATCTAGCAAGTTCTACTTTTTCTTTGTTAGCCAATGTAAAATATACATAAAAAATACTCCAAACCAACCAAACAAAAAACACCCCAAAACTAAACAGTAAAAAACAAAAAAGCCACAAGTAAACAAGATCATCTATATATGTCACATGAGTTTTGGTTTGTCTCTTCCTTCACTAATACTCTACTGGTCACATTAATATAATAGTTCCTTATTCATTTCTTAAGTTTCAGTGTGGATTGAGCATATAAAGCAAAAAGCAGATAGCAGCCACTTCGACTATTTGAATCTTGAAAATATTGCCATGTTAAAAAATGGGATATTTTAAGTTTAGTTAGGCATCTCTCTTTTTCCATGACATGACCATAAAAACATGTGCTGGTCTCCCGGAGAAGAACTGAAAATTTATTCAAATAGAAAATTAAGGCACGGAATTATTTAATGAACATCTTTCACACATCATTCCGGCAGTGCTAAGACTGCTACTGGTGCAAAAAAGTAAGCATGTCACTAAACTAAATGCCCTGTCAGAATTTCCAAGGGTTCAAAAATATTAACTGAATAATAAAGGTTAATATTTATTTAAAATCACACCACCAAAAGTTAACATTAATAATCAAAACCAAAAGATGTATTTCCAAACAGTGGCCTAAAGTGTTAGTTTAAAAATACCTACTAATCACTATTAAGAAGGGAGAAAAAAATGATATGATTTTCAGAATAAAAGGAGTATAAGGATTCCCGCCATTACGCAGGAATAAGATTCAAATTGATGGAAAAAAATTTGAACTGATTGCAAAACTGTGGCTGGGTTTTCATATTTACAATTGGTCTGTCAAGTGACATAAAACTTGAAGGACTGAGAAAAACTAAGTGTGAAGCTTTACAGGATCTCTTCCACACTTAGAAAACAGGATTAGGGAGTAAAGAACTGTATTTCAAACCACATAGCTTTTGGTTTTTATAGCTCTTCAGCAAACCCTAAATGTTGCAAATTAAATAGTCCTGATAAAACTGGATTTTGAAGTAGAAAAGAGAAAGCATAAATACTAATTTTCCTTTAGATTTTTTTTTTTTTTTTTAGAAAATGCAAGAAAGATGCAAAAAGTTCCAAAGCACTAAAATGTCATAAAAATCCATTATTAAACAATAAAAAGTATTAGGATAAAAAAGCAATATTTTGATTTGGGAAAATTTTAATTGGATAACATGCAAAGCCTGGGAATCAGAGTTAGAATCTTGCTGAACTATGTGCACAAAGTGCAGTAAGCTATGTCAGAGTTCAAAGTAATAAGAGAATCTGTGGCAACACCAAGATCAGGAAAAATTAGACAAGAAAAACTATTTTTACGTCTATGAATCATTTACAGCACCAGCCACTGCCAGAAAGCAACTGCTTTCTCAGTATCATGTTCTACTAAAAATAAAGCTGAGAAAAGCTGGGGGACATAAGAAATAGGGCACCCAGGGAAAAAAAAATATCCTTAAGTGAACAGAAAATCTTGTTGAGATGTTCACATGCAACAAAATCGTAAAAATGATTGCACTGTAAGTCCACAGCAAGAATACAGAGGCCCAGGATGAGAAACACACAGAAACGAGTCAATTTCAGAAGAAATAATGCCTCATTTCACACCGGGCATGAGAAATGAGAATGATCCATTATTCTTACTGGTACCCGTCAGAGGAGCATCATCACCAGCTTTGTTCGTACTAGCTGTGGTGCTGTGGAGGACCTCATCCCCAGGGGCACCTGTGGGATGTGTGATGCCTTCGGTGCCCTGTCCTGGTTCATTATCTGAACGCAGAGGTGAATGAGTTCGGTCTTCGTGGTGGGCACCATCAGCAGAGGCAGTAGCTGTGATCAGGGTGATTTAATCAGCTGTGAATTACATGTGTGTACTGCTGTGCCCTCCCATTCCCATGAAGTCCTAGTCTCCTGTTCACTTTAAACCACAGCTGCCCTTTCCTCACCACAAAACAAAGAAGACCTTCTGTCCTCCATACGTTATAGCTTCTCTCTCAATTTATCTATCAGACATTTTTATTTGCTATTGTCATTTACTTAAATGATTAAATTACCTTTCCTCTTATTTCAGGAGTAAGTCGTGATTCCCATACCATATTTTTAGAACATTATTTTGATGTCCTAGATGGCATAATATGAGACTGCATCATGATACTGTGTCATGACAGTTTTGTAAATTACTTGCATAATTCTATGCACCAGAGGGACAAATGTTTCAATAAAATGCATGAAAAGAACACTTTTTCCCCAGATTAATATTCACAAATTAAAAGCATTAACCTGTAGATGTACAAATATGCATAAATATGTATAGTAAAGAAGGTTGTGTAACACCAAGTAATGTAACGTATGTAATGAGATAGACGCAATTCCAAATTCAATACAGCCATGCTTCATTAAGGAACAGGAAGTACTGAAAGTGGTGTCTATAACTAAAGATAACAAACATTTTATATAGAGCTAAAATTGAAAGCTTCTATCTCACCACCACCCAAGCAGAGCACAGAGAAAATTAATAACTCTGTAATTTATATCACTGTCTTAAGCTACTCCTCACTCCAATATCTTTCCAAGACAGACCATCTGAGAAACAGAAGATATGAAATATACATGATTGACTAGTACCTGTAGCGGGTGAGTCTTTTTCATTACTATTCTTTCTGGAAGGAATAATTCTATCCATTACAGCAGCTTGTGTGGTGTAATTCTCTCCCTTGTCCCAACCTGGATACACCACTGGGTCTTCCACTGAGTTGTTCTGTTTGGCCCCATGGTTTGCGGGCATAGCTGTTATGATGATGGTGAAGCAATTATGAACCCAGTATATAAAGATCCATTTCTCATATTATTCTCCTCTTCGGTTCTTGTCTCTATGACAGGCCTTGCTCACATTTCTACTACATTTAATGGCAAAGAGAAGTAAAGCAGATTTGCTTCTCATTCTAATTTTTGCTTAGAAAAGCTGCCTACCAATAAGACTGACTCCTTGAACATACGCCTTTCAGAATCAAGATATCTTATTGTTTTTCAAAAGTATTTCCCCAAATCATGCTGTTGGCTTTGTATTGGTTGAATATCAAACCAGAATAAACTGATGCAGAATTAAGAGCAGCAAGGGCAGAAATAACTGCAAGAATTTGACCCATCAGTAAGATTTTAATCACAGAATTTGAGTGTATTGATTATATACAATTTTTTCACTTCAGAATTTCATCTTTTATTAGCTACATCATCTCTAGGAAAATAGACAAAGGAGTCTGACAAGAGGGGAAGGCTAGCACATGCTGCAGATTTGCAAATGCTGCACATACAAAGACAGAATTCAACTAGAGAGTAGTTGATATTGCAGTTATTTAGAAAAATACTATAATATCCTTATCAACCACTCTATAGTTTTATTAGACAGTCACAGCAAAAGAATACCCAAATTGTGTAAGTAGCATTACCCTCCTTACCCCCCCGAATTAATCAAAAACCCAAGAAAATTGCTTCAGTATGTCAAAATTTTGATTGCAACTATGTCAAAATAGATTGCTATAGTAATACAGTATAGTATTTTCATATACCAGTAATACACTGTACTGCATCACCAGATTTTTAAAGGATGTTGATGAAACACCTGAGGTTGATATCTTAAAGGAATATGGACTTAGGGACAGTCAATGCAGTGATCTACAAAAAACTTTTGCTAACAACATTACATTCAGTTGAAGGAATAAATCCACATTATACATCATCTCTCAAGTAATATTTATGTTATAATTGTTTTCAGTGACCCGTGTTTGATAACATGCAAGAGCTGATGCTGACTGTGTTAACTCCACTGTTGGCAGTACTTAGTCACGTCAGTCATTAATCTTAGTACACTCACAGGAACAAAAAATAATATATGCAATTTTAAGTTACTATCTTTATAGTATAATTTGATCTCTTATATTTCAATTGCTTCTATCAGTAGAAGAGTAAAGCCTCTCTTTTATTCTACACTATGCTTTGTTTTCTCTTCATCATCAGTATCATCTTGTCATAACTCAAAAGCGGAGTGAGTAGATGTTTTAGGTAAGATAAGATTAAATTACTAAATAACTTATAAATAAATTACTAAATTACTAAATAACTTATAAATAAATTACTAAATTACTTATAAATAAATTACTAAATAACTTATCTCATTTTAGATAAGTTATAGATATAATTGCAGTATTAACAAAAACTGAGCAAAACCCACCACAAGACCAATAATGAATTGCAAGAAGGGAGTTAACACACCTCCCAAATAAGTGAAAATAGAGCAGACATTATTCCTTCTCTGTTTAAATATTCACTGTTTCCTACAGATACAATCCTGGTAGATAGCCTGTTAAAACCTTGTGCCTGCGTAACACAACGCAAAACATAAGAAACAGTTACAGAATTAATTTACTGTAGGTCTTGACACACAATCCAAGTAGAAGAGAAAGCAAACCTCCAGGAAAAGGTATGTAGAATAATTAAACAAAAACCCCAAACATCAGAATTGCTCAGGTTTATTCACAGAACCTCCATATGGCCTCAGAATGCAAAATTGTTAGTAAAAAAAAATAAATAAATCCTAAGCCTAAACCTTTAATAAACCCTCATAGTTTACTAAAATGTGACCTGCAATATTACCTGTATGTGAAGATTCCTTTTCGATATAATTTTCAACTGTAACAGCAATTTCAGATTGTTTAATACTCCCAGTGGTATTTGCAGGATTTTGTTCTTGACTGATCCATCCAGAATGAGCACTGTGCAATAGTGGATGTTGGGTTGGTCCTTGATGTTTTTCATTTTCACTTGTAACTAGTGTTGATAAGATGATGATTAAATCAGTAATGATTAAAATAGCCAACACCAGTCCTATTATTCTCACTTTCATCATCCACACAAGAAGGATGCTTGGCTTTTGTATTTTGTCTTTTTCCTTCCAGTGTTGCATTCAATGTGAAATAAAAGATGAAAGAAAAGGGAAGTCCTTTGAAAACCCTATCACACAAAAGCATCACCAGGATAAGAAAAAGATTAAAGTGTGCTAGAAATTATCCCAATGACCAATGGTAGAGAAAAGCTATAGGAGAAGCAGTGGAAGAACACAAATAAAGAAGAACTTGCATCTCGAGTTCATAATTCTTAATACTAACTTAACTGTTGAGTCTGTGCATTCTGTGTTTTTAAAAGTAAAAAAGATGATGCGCTTTCTCTTTTGAGTCACAAGGCTGGCTCCAATGAAATTGTCATTTCTTCTGGGACTGGATGAGTGAAATAAGTATGTTTACCTATTCAAAGCTGAAAAGCATGCTTGTTTTGAACTCAGTAATAACTAAAGCTCTTACTGATAGATTTATCAATGTTTCCATAGCAGAAGGTGCAGTCAGAAATCACCTGAAGTACCACTACCATAAGAGATTTTCTAATAAACATCAAAAGGCTTATAAAAGATACAGTAAAAAAAGAAAACCAGAAGAATACCCATAATACTAAAATGAGCATTAGAACTCGGTTTGAATTACATTTTCCTGAGGTATCAGATATTTTCACGAGCAATATATTAAAGACAAAGCAAAGGTCTTTAAGCAGAGCATACAAAGAATAAAGAATAAGCTGGACCTCCTACATGTGACATGTCACCAGCTAAAGAAACCTATACTGTTTCCCAAAGAGAACAAAGCTGAAGGCTTTGCTCACATTCAGGTAATGAAATGTCCATAAAGAGGGCATTCATGCAAATATTACTCATTATTTTTGCAATTAAATCAATTACTTGCAGATTTTCTTGTAAAAAAAGCAAAGTTAACTTTAAGTAATGTATAAATGCCACTGATTAACAAGGCTTCAGAAGTAAATGAAAGTTATCACAAAAATTATTTCTGGCTGACAAGTGATTGTATCACCTGTTCTGATGCTAATTGTGCAAACTTTCACTGTTCAAAACAATCTCAGAAACAGAAAGACAGGTGTCTAGCAGCTGAAGGCAAATTGTAGAAATCCAAAGAATGTCTAAATCCACAGAGGGTAGAAAATGTTTGGTTTTATAGAGGGATAGAGCACAGATAGGCTTGGAATGACAGATGAATGTTATCGATGCTACCTCTGAGGAATCTAGTATAAATAACTAGAAAGTATAAATAACTAGAAAGTATAAATAACTAGAAAAGTGTTATACTAACTGAGGTTAATGGCATGGGAATTGCGACCAGCTGCATCATAACAGTGTTGTGCTTCACTGAATTATGCCACAAATCTAAATATTATCTGAAATGCTTAATTGCTTTACCCCTGCCAGCAGAGCTAGGATATTGCTCCTCTTCATCTGTATGAACAGAGTTCCAATGATCTTGTGTGGAGATTTCCAGAAGTGTTTCACGATGCGAGTCTGTAGCTGTTAGGACAGTGGGGGGTATTCAATACTAGCCATGCTCCACATCTGCTGCTATTACTTTACTGTTAGCGTGTGCCATAAAGACAATGGAGACTGGAATTCATGCACAGCTTAACTATAGTATTTTCTTATCAAACTCCTTTACATCAAACCAGTTCTTCTCTTTGCATTGGACAGATGCAGTTTCCCAAGAAGAATGAGGAAAACAAGCAACAGAAGAAAAATGTACACCAGAAGTAGTGCAAAACCATTACAGCAGTTACAGACTTTCAAACTCAAGTTTGAAGAATAGCACTAGACCTACAGATATGATAGATACCTGAATAGATGCTGAGTACTCAAGAAGTGCTCAAATTCATGTTAGAATACTCATCACTAAGCTCAAAAGCTATGGTCAGCAAAAAACCCCAAAGCACAGCCACCAGGAAGCCAATAGTCAAGAAAGTTGTAATACAATTGAACAGATAAAATAAAACTTCCGTGAGAGTCTATAAGCAGAGACTCTATACATTTTCACCCATGGAGCATGCAGAAAACAGGAGGTCATAGAAGGTAGTTGGAATGAAATATGCCATGAGGAGCAAGTGCAGCATCTCAAAAATAAACAAACACCAGAAATGCTCCCAAATTAGGGAAAAGAATAAAAAAATCCCAAAGAGAGATGACTTGCTCATTTTATATTTTCTTCTAAAAACAAAACCACTGCTGAAAACAACTCCATAATATTCAGGGATTTTTTTTTTTTTTCCAAAAAAATAAAGCTTGTGCAAACTGATTTATAAACACTACTGACTTCACAGGCAAAAGACACAAAGATATGCTCAAATTAAGTCAAATTAAATTACAAAAAGGGAATAGATTGTTATCTTTGTACAAATAAGAGCGTTAGAGTATAGTCACTAATGGCAACACCTTTACTGAAAATAAAACCAACCCAGGGCTGGATGCCATTCCCTGGTCATAAGACCAAGTAGCAGACTGTGTGCTTCAATGAAACACAGCATTTGGATTTGATCCTCATAAATGGTGGTTTTCAGGTTTCAACATAAAATCATTTAAGATATGGATAGCTTTTTAGTTAAGAGCTATTGGATGATCACAGTGGAACTATTCATATCAGGAAAATCAGACTAAGAATTAAAATACTGAACTTCTATTACTGAATCGTGCCTAAATATCTGAGGTCACAAAAAAGATGACACTGTGTAAGAACAGTGCATGGAAAAAATGGAAGGTAACAGATACGAGACAGTTTTCTTGACATTCCCCAATGAAGAGGACACTTGGGGTTTAGCCAACTCAGATCATGCATGAACATTATTTCCACAGAAAGTTACAAGTAGACGTGGATTATAAAATGAATTGGAATTGTTTTAACACTTTACATCCAAAGAAAAAGAAAAATGAGAAAAAAAGATTGCTTTCTTGGAAAATTAAAAGCTTCCAATTACAAAGACATTTCTAAAGGAAAGGAGAAGAGCACACAATTTTCACACAATGCATGTGTGGGAAAAGAGGAGGAACATCATGAAAAAAGAAGGAAAAAGAAAAGAAAGCAGGTATCCCAAGTGAAAGCTATTTCCTTACTAGTACTTGGACCATACTCGTCCTTGGCCACACTCCTGTCCCAGCCTGGAAACACTGTTGGGTAACTCATCTCTGAAGAGTCGTCGTCATCTGAACCATTGCCACTTGAGGTCACATCTGCTGTGATGATGTTAAATCTGCCATGAAGCCCTAACGCGCAAGGTCTTATGATGACCACAGCTATGCTTTCCCATCTCCCCTGCATACAGTCCTTAAAATCACAGAGAGTGACCAGCACCATATTTCCATTGGTCCAGATCTCCTCTCAGTTCCCACCAAACCTGCCCCAGAGTGGCTCATTACTATTGCTCGGTGCCTTGTGCGTGGTCGCAGCACTAACCAAACCCTCCCCTCTGCTAGCAGAGAGAGCATAATGCATTGGCTTGAAAATATTTCCTTCCTCCCTCCCACACGTCCTTCTCATTGGAAGGGTCAACTTCTAAATTGCTTTCAATCAGGAAAGGAGAACACCCATCTATATCCCTTGTAAAATGACTCACACACTCATCCCTTTCAGACACGCAGAGTTACCTCCACAGTACATGAACAATGTGGACAACAACTGCTTGCTCACTACCAAATGCACAGTCAGTGAGACAAATCCCAGGAGTTTGCCTTTCCCACTTCAAATGTGGGATAATGAAAAGCAGTGACATAGAGCACACACTCAACATCCCTCCACTTAACTCCTCCAGAGCTTGCTGTCCTTGTGCTCTGGTTATTCAGGCCCTACTCAAAGCACTCTCTTAGCACAATGTTCTTTACCCTTAGTTGCTTGTGTGGGTACTTGTGTCTTCTCTCCAGGGCTTGACCACCACAAGTGGTTTGAGAACGGATTCCACTGAGCTTGGGTAGTGGCTTTCTCCAGATTGTCATGATGTGGCCCTGGAGCTGTTAGGACATGGTTCATTCAATCAGGATCTTGTTATTACTTCTCGAGAAGCACTTTTCATCCAGCAGAGTCAAGTCCACCAGCACCTTGAGCATGCTCATCCCACTGAGACTGATGTGAGTGCAAGGAGAATGAATGAACCTGTGGTATCATTACATTCTTCAGACACCGAGCCACATGCAAGCACTAGTGGCAGCCCCAGAAAAGAACGTGGTTCCTTGATAGGAAACATTAGAGAGCCCTGTGGGTCTTTGATAGTACTTCACATTGTACAAGGTTAGTATGTTCCTCACAGGCATTGCCAACAGCAGAGAGCCAATAGACTGAGATAGATTCCAGAATAAGGAACATCCACCAAGACGACATATCATGACATTAAAAAGGTGAAAGAAGTATCCGTGACAGGTAAAAAGGACACCCAGAGATAAACACACCCATTAGTTAAGCCTCCTCTTCCACTGTCAACCCCCGAAAAGCCAATGCTGCCAAGGACCTGGGCTCAGAACTCTGGCCATTCCATGCAAAAGACACACACACACCCATTGGCCTGATGCTGTCAGCGAAGTCTGCACCAGAAACACTTCCCAGTTAGCTGTCAGCGTACACACAGAGAGAGGTGGAAGTTTACCTGTATCCTAACACAAATGCACAGTATATACCAGAAACATTGCATCTCAAACAGCAATGTTCCTATGGGTTTGTGACAGGCATTTAAGGATGGACAGGGAGATTTTTTCTTTTCATTATAGAAACGTTACAGGAACTTAGGACATTCAACCAGGATCTTGTTATTACTTCTTGAAAATCAGTTTTCATCCAGCAGAGTCAAGTTCACTGGCACCAGCACCCTAAGCATACTCATCCCACTTAGCCTGATATGCGTGCAAGGTGAACGAATGAACCTATGGTATCAATACATTCATCCAGCAACAAGTATATCCAATGCTTGGAAATGGAAATTAGAAAGTCCAGTAAAGTGAATAAATTCTGCAAAGCATTTTTACGTTGACAATCAAAATATATACTCTCTGTGAAATACACTCAAGTAATTTGACAAAAAGCATTCTAATCTAATAGAAGCATGTACAACTTAGAAATCCTTCAGGCAAGCGAGATGATATTTTAAACTTTCTCTCTACTAAGTTATTCATCAATAGACTGAGAAGCAGAGCTTGGAAGAACTGCCCTTCAAGTCATACACATATTCACCAATTGCAAGCATAATTTACTTAAAAATGTTTCTCTGGAAAATTTTACGCAATTCCTCACATGCAATACTTTTAAACAGCATTTAGAATATCATACCTCTATACCTTGAAAAGGAAGAAAAGATATAATATACTCTTTTAATTCCAAATAGAACCTTTAAATAATTTATTTAGAAATATTCATTGACTCACATGAAGGACGCTAGCTTTGAGCAATTTTCATGAAATATATGAAAGCACTGCAAAATGCAAGACTTAGGAACCAAAGCTCTGATGATCAGAGAATAAACTGATGTTCTTTAGTCTTCAATAGTCATGTTCCACTTACCTGTAAGCTGCAAAGTCTGCAAAGTGTTCAAAGTGTGCAAGTGTACAAAATGTACAAGGTGTATGGAATTGAAATCAGAACTGAACTTTAAAGTGTAGCTGTTTTGTCAGCAAAACCTAACAGATTTTGTCTTTCTGAAAAGCTGTCCTTACCTGAATAAATACTGTCTTTTCTCATTGTCACTAATTGCTCCTAGACTTAGTACTACTTGCACTATTTGTCACTGGTGTTAGAAAATGAGAAATCTGGACATTCAAAATCTGATCTGACAGACTATCAAAACCCAGGTGGTCTCAGATTTGGAGCTTTGGGATGGGATTATGAACAAAATGATAATGCCTAAAAATATTATTAATAAGAAAATAACTGAATAAGTAAATAATTGACACCTGACTTGCTGTAATCACAGCAAAATTCTCACCTCTTCCTGCTTCTCACAACAAGCCTTAGGAGCTCATTTTCTTAAGTGATCAATATGCATTCATGACTTCCTTGCATGTAAAACATACCAATGCAGATGCTTTCCTGTCAGACCAGTCAAAGTATGGACATAAGGCATTTTTCATTGATGAGACATTTTTCAGAGAATGTTCTGGACCAAGTAAAAGGAAAATCCTTCTGGAGTATCAAAATGCGTATATATATGGATGAACACAATTCATCACAGTCACAGGCAATGTTTGTGTAACTACCTCTAATAACTTGGGAAAGTATCTCATCGATCAGTGACAGAATTTTATGACATTTGATCTATGGCATAACTACAGAGGAATCACAACTTCTTAATAACAAAGAGAAAAACTTGTTACAGCCAGGAAAGAAAGTCAATGGCAAAGTGCTGGCAATGTAGTAATCTGGACTGTGAACTTGGTGGAGAACATCAACAATAACATACAAAGTCAGACTAATAATGAAAGGGCATCATCTGTAGAACAAGGAGCTGTAGTAATTGCCCACTTCAAACCCATAGCAAAGAAGAGGTTTGACCAAGCTAGAGAACTTTTCATCAAATTTAAATTTACAAACTGTGTAGCATAGATGGAGAGCCACTGGTTTTGTTTTTCACCTTCACACAGTATAGAATTAAATAGATCTATTTTTAGCCACCTATCTGGAAATATGGGCCTAATAGTTTTCTTTACTTAATTCTTAATTTCATATGTTCCTGTCTGTGACTTTAATCTGTCAAATTAAATTGTGGCCAGGATATTCCAATGAGACTGCACTGTTGCTCAATGTAAATAGCAGACGTTGGAGCATGGCTTTACCTTCTTTTTTGTTTGCTCTCCATGCAACTTACTCCTATGCTACTGAATATTTGATTACTTCTCATGGATATTTGTAGCTTATATTTAACTTCTGATAGGAGTGCTAAATTACTGATTCATTTCTAATAGAGTAAAATTGAATGAAGTGGATCTGATTGGCTTTAAACTGATGTTGCTGAGTAATAACTAAAGCTTTCAGAAAAGCCCACGTGCAGTACCTTCGTAATCCTTTTTTCCAGAGAATCGATTTATGAACCCTAAGCCAATAAGCAATCATATCAGTGCTATCACTTCTGCAATACACATCTATCAGTATTGACATCTTTTATTACATAGCTTTATAGCTATTTTGATCTTTTAAAATCTTAAATACCTCTAGATCTCCCTCTGCAAAATAGTCATGCTCATGAGAAAGAATTGTCAGCAATAGGAAGGAACATACCTATTGACTTTCAATGCATTTGTTAATCAAGTAGCAAAATAAAACCTCAAAGCTTTCCTGTCTAGAAACAACTTACAGAATTTTGCAATGGGAACAGAAACATCTGTACATAGAAACACTGAATTACATATGAATACAAAAGTAAATAAATATGAAGGAAAAATCATTACCAGAGTCAACCAAAGTCCCCAGTGTTACTGGGTGGGATTTCCTCCCTATCCTCTTCAAGAACCTGCTTAGTAAGGTTCCATGGGATATAGCCCTAGAGGGCAGAGGGGCTCAAGACTGTTGGTTGATATACTGCAAGCTCAGGAGTGTTGAATCCCAACTAGAAGGAAGTGCAGCAGGAGGGCCAGGAGACCTCCTTGGATGGATAAGGAGCTGCTGAGGAAAATTTGAAGGAAAAAAGAAGCTTATAAAAGGTGGAAGCAAGGACAGGTAGCCTGGGAAGAATACGGGGCTGTTGTCCTGGAAGCTAGGGAAAAGGTTAGGAAAGCTAAGGCCCAGTTAGAATTAAATTTGGCTAGGGATGTGAAAGATAACAAAAAAGGATTCTATAGGTACGCAGTGAATAAAAAACAGACTAGAGACAACATGAGTCCTCTTCAGAAGCCATCAAGAGAACATGCTACCATGGGTTTGGAAAAGGCTGATGCTCCTACATGATTTCTTTGCCTCACTCTTCACTGGCAAAGGCTCTGACAACACCACCCATGTCTTGGAAAGCAGATGCTGGGACTGTGAGAATGAAGACCTTGGGCCCACTGTAAGAGAGGATCTGGTTTGAGATCAGTTTAAGAACCTGAACGTACACAAGTCCATGGGACCTGATGAAATCCATACACAGGTCCTGAAGGAGCTGGCCAATGAAGTTGCTAAGCCACTGGCCATCATATTTGAAAAATCATGGCAGCAAGGTAAAGTTCTGGATGACTGGAAAAAGAGAAATGTAACCCCCATTTTCAAGAAAGGGAAAATGGGGAACTACAGACTAGTCAGTCTCACCTCTGTGCCTGGCAAAATATTGGAGCAGATTCTCCTGGAAGAAATGCTAAGGCACATGAAAAACAGCAAGGTGCTTGGTGACAGCCAGCATGGCTTCACTAAGGGGAAGTCCTGCCTGACCAATGTGGTGGCCTTCTATGATGGGACCATGGAACTGATGGACAGGGGTAGAGTAGTTGACATCATCTACCTGGACTTATGCAAAGCATTCGACACTGTCCCACATGACATCCTTGTTTCTAAATTACAGAGACATCAATTTGATAGATGGATCACTCAGCAGATAAAGAATTGATTGGATGGCCGCACACAGAGTTGTGGTCAATGGCTCAATGTCTGTCTGGAGGCCAGTGATGAGTGGTGCCCCTCAGGGATCGGTGTTGGGACCGGTCTTGTTCAAAATCTTTGTTGCTGATATAGACAGTGGGATTGAATGCGCCCTCAGCAAGTTTGCCGATGACACCAAGCTGTGTGGTTCGGTGGATACGCTGGAGGGAAGGAATGCCATCCA
>JBCJKH010055084.1:20965-35297 GCA_039877255.1 Loriculus beryllinus | reverse complement strand
AACAAAACCATCAATCATTGGGGAAGTTCTCTTCCTGGCTCTGCCTCTGCCTTAGAGATGGGATTTGGGGTATATCTTAGGACATTTACTAACCCTCTGTTTTGCCAGCTAAATTTGGAGCTATAGGTATCCCTGCCTGTGTTTGTGTTTCTGACTTCAGATGAGCTCTACTCCAGTGAGTACTGCAACAGTTCCTCTTCCGTTGTTTTGTCCTCTCAAAACTATCCTAACACCCTCAGACAGTTCGGTTTCACTAAAAACATTGATGATCACTAAAACCATTGATGAACCATAGACAAGATCCAATCTGTCTTCAGATTCCATCTTCTTGCCTTCTTTGTTTCTGCATAAGAATGCACGAGAGCACAGATAAATTGTTCTAAAACGGGCTTCCTGCACTGACCCCTCTGGTGCTGTACGCACAGCACCACAGTCACCAGCAAGCCAGCCCTGTCAGATGGGACTGGGTCAGCATTATCTGCCCCATGCACAACTGTCATGATAACCAGTGCAAGATGAGCCAGGACAGACTGTTCCCAATGACAGACTCTAACTTCTGCTATTCTCCAGTGCCAGCAATTACCTTAGCCAAAGCATGACCATATTCACACACAAGATTAGCCTTTTCCATGAATACCAGCACAGTTTTGCCTGTAATCCTGTAGTTTCTTTCCTCTTGAGAGTCCTGAGAAAACTCCTGCTGGCACAAATTATCCTGACTCTACAGAAATCCACAGAGCTCTGACAATTTTTATTCCAAGTCAGGTTCTTCTGCCACTTGGCAAGGAGACTCACAGGGCATTAGGGTAACCTGATAGGAGAAACCAGGTCTTTGTCCCTGCCTTTGGACCTGCCTAACTAATTGGGAAAGTAAAGTCCAGAGAATGGGAGGGAAAGGGCAGCTTGTTGTTTAACAGAAATGAATGCCATCATAATGTCATCATCATCTGCAATTGCAGTAGATCTATCTTAACAGCAACAAGTTTGGAGTCAGGATTCCATTGACTCGGTTTGCATGACCTCAAGACATTCTCATCCAGTTTCTGCTTATTCTGAGTTAAACCAGTCAGGAGGTGGGTACAATACTGATTGCTTTCATTGAGTATTTTGGGAAATTGGATTGATGGGCTAGATGGAGAGCACTATGGCTTGTGCTGTCACAAGAACTCTTCATGCTTGATAGTGCAGGGCTTCACATCTTGCAAAACATTGTCAAAGCAATACCAAATGGCCATTTTGAATTAAAAAGAAAAAAAAAAAGTAAAATCAAGATTAGTACCAGGAAGGATAGAAATTATTCTTGGAAGTTATTCCTTAATATTTGGATATAATCTACCTTATCCAGAAACATCTGTCTGAGTGCATAAGACAAAAATATGCTTTTGTCCCCTGCAGCAGCATCCAAAAATGAGGTAGTAAGTATTGCTTCCTAATGACACACAAATGGGGGTTTTATCTATGCCAAGATCATCATATGAACACTGGAATAAAACTGCAAACAGACAAGAAAAAGGACACACACCTGAAAGCCCTTAACTAGCCTTTTCATCCCCTGAACTTCACTAGCCTGCTCCGAAAAGCTTCATTGAAGTTTCATTTTCCTGAGGACATGTATATTCAGTTAGAAAAGTCCAAACATCTCTTAACAATAGCTTTATGTCAGGCCACAGTTTATTTCTTGGTGCTAATACAGGCTCTTAAAAGAAGTTCAGTCAATGCCCTTTGGGTTCGGGGAGAGCTGGAAAATTTGGATGCCAGATTCCCTTCCAGTTTCAAAGGGATTTCAAATCTTGCTATTCCCCCAAGAGAGGATATATCTACTAAATCTGCAGAGGCCATTAAACTGTGAAGTCAATCACTGTAAAAATAACAAAATATTTTGGTAAACGGAAAACACAAAATGTCTGGGGAAACAAAAAGAGAATTCTGTGGGGATTAGAGCAGGGCAGAAATAATCATAACTGCAGAAAAGAGGCAAACCGAATTACAAGCTGAGCTTGATATTGTCCACTTTCAAGAGCTGAGCATCATGCTGAGTTCCTCAGGCTGTTAGCCTAGTCTGCAAGTGCAGGTGGAGTAACCCTGCTGCACACGGGGTTGGGAACACCTGAGATGAAGCACCAGTTGCAGCACGGGAGATTCATACAGTAGGAAAAATCTTTCAGTTGTCAGTGTAGGGAAGGGGTGTAGCAGATTGTTGAGGAGGATGCAGAATCACAAGAGATCTTGAAAATGAGTGGGGAATGGGTGAGAATGACAAAAGCAAAGCTGGTTGTGTCCTGGAGGAGGGGCAAAGGCTAGGGGAGCCTTCCTCTCCTGCTTTCCATGGTCATGTCTTTGCTACGTTGGCGTTTCTTTCCTCTCAGAACCAACTGGGTTTAGAACCAACTGTGTCCACACAACTTGTGCAGGATCATGGGCTGTGTGGGAGAACAGTTTTCCATGTACTTCCTCAGAGTGTCTTCATTTTCATTCATTGCCTACAGGGATGCACAACATAAAAAGGGAGGCAGCACTCCAAAGAAAACATCCCTGACTGATCTTCTGTGCTCCCAGTTAATCCCTCTGTTCACGAGACATACTCCAACCTAGTGCCAGAGCCTTGATCAGTTCACAGGACCAACGAGTTTGTATTCAGTTACAGGACATAAGCCAAAACAATAGACGCAGCCACTAACTCCATGTCTTCTAGGAAATATAGGCTTACATGTGGATGTCCCTTATCACATCCATGCAATATGTGAGCCTGTAAAGTGTCATATTGAGACAGAGCAAAAGTCCATCTAGTTAATCAGGCTGTGACTCCTCTTTGACTGCATTTCCCTCTGCATTTTCCTCTAAATCATCCCCTTTCTGCAGAAGAGCACCTTTGGAGGTAGTTGCAGATACTGGCAAGTGGCAGGAACACAGCAGGGCAATAGTGGCATCTTGCAATCATGAACGGTTTTGTCCAGGTAGAAGCATTATAACACTTTTATGAACAGAATTACAGGAAACAACCCTGAAATTAAAATGTTATACCCCTTTCTGAGACTGAAATAAATGATGTTTCACATCCTAACATTCCCTACAGAGCTAGGAGCTGGGGAAAACAGACTATTTCTCTGAGAATCCTTTCTATTTGAAAGAACATGCTCACTAAGTCTGTCTTCATCTCTTTTTCAGCATCTACAGGACTCTATGACATGCACAGGAGGGAAGCATTGTAAGTAAATGACCCTAGCCTGACTTCAAAGGAAAGTGAGCTGGACAAGATGTGCCAAAGGGTTTAACATCTGTGCCATTCCTATAAAGCATTGTTTTGTCCTTCATACTCAGTGAGGAGACACCCACATGTGTTTTCCACTTTCATTGTGAAAGCAGGAAATGTTTAATTAAAATCAAGCTTAACTTACTTTGTTTTCTCTTCGTGCCAAAGTAACATCAGCTGGTGAGAGGGAAGATCTGCGAGTCTTGGCACCCAAAGGGCCTCACCCACCAGAAGGACAGAGTTGGAGATATCCAGACAGATCCACTGGGATGATATCTGTGTCCCTAGGGTAGAGAAACAAGTTAGGTTGTGTACCAGGAAGGGCAGAACTTGCTGTGTGCTGAGGACATTCAGCACGGGTAGTTGTACTAGTCCAAACTCTGTAACATTTGTACAGAACAACAGCAAAGAGGGATGGCAAGAGCCTCACCAGAATATGCACTCTATCTGTCTTACTCCAGTCAATTACCCTGATAAGCCACAGTGACTTGGAGTTAGGAGAGTTGAAGAGAGGGCAGCTCCAGATATTGTGCTCCCTGAACCTCCCCAAACTCAGCAGCCACAGCTTGAGGCACCAGAATAGATTAAGAAACTTGGAGATGTGACTGATTTATATCCTTACTGGATCAGGCCAAAGAAAGAACGCTTCATCCAACCTAATATCCAGATCTTATTATGTGGTGCCTTTCATTTGCCAAGGGCTGAAAGGCCTTTCAGTCCCCTTTCACTGGCCATATGGTGACACAAAGCTTTGTGTTGTGTGTTGGTAATGCAGAAAACAGTCCTATGGTTGTGAGTGGTTTGGGAGGAAATTTAGGGCTGCAGATTCTTTTCCCAGAAACAGCTCCACCTCCAATCACATCTCATTATGCGTCGAATACAACTTCACTTCTGCATGGGTGGTACACTCAAGTGCTTCTTTGCTATGGCATTGAAAGTGCCAGGAGAGATACTAGTTCTCTTAGGGAAAAGAAATCATTGTGTAGCCTGAGCTTTCCATGCAGTGGCCATAAATCAAGTCCCTGGAGGCATCCACCACTTTGGAAAAGTCTATAACATCAAGGTAGGCTCCGATCAATATGTTCTGAAGAACATAATTATTTCCATTAAAATTTTCATCAATTTAGGTGTTCTTGAAGCATTCTTGAAATGATTCAGTGTTTTGGGGCAAATCTCTCTTATATAAAGAGACCCAAATCAAGCTAGAGGCAAATTAACATTTGCAATTTTAATACATTTCCTCACCAAGCATTCACTTTCTCATTTGCAAGGAAATTCTGAGGCAGGCTTGCTGAAACTGTGAAGTGCTATCTAAAACCTGTTGGGATTGTCATATTTATTAACATAATCACTGGGATTTTTCTCTAATTTAGATGGGGTCTTTAGTGCTTAGAAGTACAGCAGCCTGAATATAGCACTGGCCATGATCCCATTATCAGAAGATACCCCCTCTCCACGAAAACATAATCCCTGGCTCATTTAGCATATTAAAGTAGGCTAAAATTGCTTCCTCAGCTACAGATGGGGAATCTGAGGATAGGAAACAAATACATTACTCGGAAAGTAGTATTCCTTTCTCCCATCAAGCTCTAACATCTTGCAGCAAAGGAAGACTGAGAGACAATGCACTATACACAGTGCACAATCTCCTGCCATATTTATGCATCCAAAGTGAGACGGGGATGGGTGGGTTTGTCCTGTGTATTAGGGCTATGACAGTGGAGCTTTGTCTCAGTCATTTTAATGACACTTCTTGTTTTCCCTTCACTCCCCATTCCCCCTCTGGCCCATCCTGACACCACCCCATACTTTAGCTGTTTGACCCTCTCCTCCCATTTTTCCCAGAGAAGGGGAAGTAAACAGAAGTTGACATGAGCTCAGAAAAGAGCTCAGGGCAGAACAGGAGTGTGAAGTGCTGTGGCTCATAGAGTTGAAGCACAGCAGTGTTGCTTCCTCAGTTTTAGAGGCTGTAAAATGGCAAGCAGCAGAGCACAAACATGTTGTCATGACAATGAGTGTAATAAAATGGGGATTTCTCTGCATGGTTAATGTGTTGAGAGAAAGGTAACCAGGACAGCAATAAACACTTGAGAGATTTCAAAAGCAACACAAAGTCTGAAATGTAATTACATTAGAGACAAATTATCTGTTATTGATGAAATGGTCCAAACTTTCCTATGTGTATTGATAGTGAGCATGAGGCAGAAACTATGAGGCACAGAAAAGGGTCATGTAGGCTGCTTCCACAGTCCAGCCTAGGTCTCATGGACTAATCCAAAGCCCTCCTAAACTAGCAAGAGCTTGTTCAGACAATCAAAATTGAATCTACACACTAGATGCCAGTCTGTAGAATGAAATACGAGGGTTGCAGCGTCCCCATGCAGACCTTTACCCAGAGCATGGACTGGATGATTGAGCCTCTAGGATAGGAACATCAGGACTGGTTCCTTGATGAAAATGATTACTTGGGGGAAGAGTGTCATGTGGCAAGCCTCAGGCTGGCTGTTTACAAATGGGCTTAAGAGAGGAATTGTGATAGTAATAGTAGCTGGACTTTCTGTTTATTCTTCTGCCTGCTTACAGGCAGCAAGGGGTTTCTGTTTCATGGAAACTCCATCATACCTCCCTCATGCCCCCTACAGCACTTTCTGTCAGAGACACTGTCTTCAGCATCAAGCAGTTACGTGTTCTCCCAGTGATAACAGACTCCCTGATGTACGTGACTCTCCAGAACCTGTGCTGATCAACACAAGGGATGGTCAGTCATGCAGTCAGTCAGCAATGCCTGCCTCATCACGATCCCAACTCCCTGCCCTGCCTCAGCAGTCTATAGGTAAACAGAGATGCATTAAGGAGGGCAGGCTTGGAAGCCGAAGACTACAGACACATCCTGTACTCTGTCCATGCATCCACCCTGTACACAGCAAGCTATTCCAGCCTGACCTAGCACCTGCAAACTGACTCTTCTGCATGGTTGCAATGCCACACTCAGCCCATCCAACCAGGAAAGGTGCAAGAGGAACCTCTGGATCTAACATACATCATAGTACAATGCCTTGAGGCTCCAAAAGAGGTGGGAAATGAAGAGAAGCAGGAGAAGAGAACTCAAAAGTGCTAATAAACACACATGCCAAGTGTGAGTCATGGCACAGTGGTCTCCATCCACTCAGGCTAGACGAGCTGAAATTGAAGGGACAGTGCATCCAGCAGCCACAACCTGAAGACCTTGGATGCTGATCACTGCAAGAAGCCAGTGCTAATGAAAAATTCTGAGGTTATTTTCAACCTATGTATCAGTCCTGTATATTGGTGCTATGACAGTGGAGCTTTGTCTCAATTATTTTAATGCCACTTCTTTTTTAACCTATTTCCCAGTTTAATGGGAACAGTGACAATGAGAACACCACATCATGACCCGACAACAGACTGCCTCGAAATGCGCAGTTCTTTGGCTAAAGGATTCCTTTTTGCTTTTCTCTTCTAGCTGTGAACTATTAACCTCTGATCCTAAGGAAACAGCTAATGGCTCTTTTTGAACAAAGACAAACTGATAGTAACGGACCTCTCAGTTCATAGGAAGGTTTTCTTTGTTTCCAAGTCAAAACTCACTGGCTCAGATCCAGCCAGCTGTCTTCAGTCTGTGGATGTGGCTCTTGAGCAAGGTTTTAAAACTACATCCAGCATTGTGTAATTAATGAACATTCATATTTTTGAGCTTTGCAGGAAGGACAGATCAAACAATAAGGAATGATGGAGGCCAGCATGCCATAGTTATATTGTGTGGATCAGCCTGTTCATGGGCCTTCTGCTTTAACAATAATAAATCTCTTGCTAGTCTCCTCTGGTCTCGGTATTGTCTCCCTCTCAAAGCAGGTGGCCCTTGCTATGTTGAATTCCAAAAGCAGGGATACTGCATCCCTTTCTGCTTGAGCATAACTGATCACGACTGCGTTCTGCTTTGAAATATTTGGTATCTTTGCTTCTTCTCTAAGACTACTCCATAGCCTACCAGATTGCATTATCAGGATGTTCTGCTTGATATTCCTCCTTCAGCTGTCCTAAACACACTCAAGCATCTTGTTCAAAGCCATTCTTCAGGACATCTCCCATTGTGTTGCTATCCCACCCCCTTTCGCGCAAGTTCTTCTCCATGTGCATTCACAGCAGTCCTCTTCAGCAGCACAATAGGGCTGACATCTATCGCATAGCATTTAGTTTATTTCCCTTCATAGCTCACCTGAGCCCATTTTCTTCCTGCAGTCATCCTCCTGTGAAGTTGAGAACACATGCAGACAATCAGATACTCAAAACAAGGTCCTGTTTTGAGGGCACCTGGCAGAAAGCCAGCCTGGTATGTTGTGGGCAGCACCCACAGACAGAACGTCTCCATTTCACTCACCAAAGCAACAAATGTGAGAATGTCTCAGCTAGGAAACTACAGATTTATTCACATTGTATCTAGGGAAGAGAGACAGCGTATATTTTTTGTAATGCAACTACACTGTGCCATAAATAACTCATGGCACTAGGACTAATAATGTCCCGGTTACTAGCTTACCACTGATACTAGAGGGACAAATCTTACACTACAGAAAAAGAGCTATTTCTTCCTATTCTGTCACACATATAAAGAAATTATTGGAAAGTTTTTTATTTCTCTTCCTTAAGTGGCAACTAAAGCATGTTTCTCTTATATGGCTGTTCAATATGCATGTTATTTTTAAAGGTATTAAAGTTCACCACCTCCAGACAACAGGCCACTTTTCTTACACAAGACTTTGCTGCTCAGAGAAGAAGTCATACAAGAGTTAAATGACTTCTCCAAGGCTGGGAGCACATAACCAAGTGGGGATTGTAACTTAGGGGCAACCAGGCTCCTTTCCTGTTCACTCACACTGCTGTCTGCACTGCGATGATTTCATTCACCCAAACATGGTCATGGACAAAGAACGGGCTCTGCAAAAACAGCCCCTTATCTGCTCCTGCCTGCCTCTTGTCCAAGTCATGTGTGATTAGTTTACTGACACAAACACCCCTCTGGAGCCAAAGCAGCTGCTGGAGCAAGCTGTGTCCTGATACAGTTCATGCCTTTACAGCAGTGTGAGAGCAGTAGCTATGGTCTAGCTGAGTACATGAGCTTCACTGTTTATAGAGCTGGAAGGGAAACACAGCTTGATTATAAGGTATCAGGTAGATCTGGTTGAGTTGGCAATCAAAAAAGAAATGTCAATCATGATTTGTAGCAGTAACTGCATTGAGTATGAAATAAAGATAAGCTGTAGGGAACACATATGGGGCAGGAGAGAAATGTAATTCCCAGATGGTTTATCTTTTTTCTAATTGTCTATAGGAAGCAAAAGGGTTCAAAGTACTTGGGACTGGGGGTACTAGGAGTAGGTGGCAGCAGAACCTCTGTGTGTGTAACTCCAACCAAACACCTTTTAAGTAATTACTCCTGTGAAAATTAAACTAAGGAAGCTTCATTTCAAATAGGTGTTTGCATCAGACCCAAAAGGGTCTGATGATGAGTTGCAGGGGTAAAGGCAAGTCGCTGAGGCCCAGATCCATCCCATTTAACTTTAGGCACTTAAATGCATTGGCTAATGTAGGAAACTGGGCTTCCTCACTAGTGAATGTAGGCAAAAGCTCTTCACAGAGACTTGAAGCACATTCAGAACTAACATCGCTTTCTACTCCATACAGAAGAATTCTAAACTCTAAAATTCAGCGATGCTCCTAACTTGGAGACCTCACTTAGTTGCACGAAGTTATTCCCTTCCTGCAGTCTAAATGGCTCTTGCTGCAATGTACATCCATCCCTTCTTGACCTGTATCCAATAAAGGATAGTTTATTCCTCTTCTCTTTACAAGAACATTTTACCCTGTCATTGTGTCCCCTTAGTGAGGTATCTGGATTAAGCAAACCCAGTTCTTTCAGTTTTTCCACTCCAGCCACAGTGTCAAGAACTCCAGTTGTTCTCACTGTTTGCTTTTGGGATCATGCCACTAGGCTCACATATTTCTAAAAGCTGGCACCCAAATCTGGACACCAGCATTGCCAGTAGACTAATGCCAGGCATTGATTTGCTATTCTATTTTCAATAGAGTGGAAGGATTATGTGTTGCATGTAACTCCTGCTTCTGATGCTTGTAGAAGAGCAGTTACCGCTCCCCAGAGACCTTGCAGCATGTCAGGATTAGCACACCTTTTCACTGAGAGAGAAACAAGGGCCATACCCCTTTAGTCCTACTTCCACAAGAATGTCTTCTCATGGTACAGAAAGAGCAGGAAATGGGTATAAAGAGAAAAAGACAAATTTGGCAGTATCAGTACACAGTAGATCCCACAGACCGAACACCAATGGAGATGCTGAAGTTGGGAGTTTCATTCCAACCTTGCAACAGTCCTTTTGGGTGCCACTGTGAAAGCCATGTAACCTGTGATTCCCTTTCATTCTTCTAACTTTGACCTAACTAGCCTGGTTTAGGTCTGTAGGAGGGCACCTGTGTTACCACGTGCCACATTCATTCACTCTATCATGTTTAAACCACTGTAGTACAACTGTTAGCAGCAACTGAAGTAAGAAGTTGAGAGTGATGCCAGCTGCTCAACCCAGTGTCCAATAGTATGAGAGACTGAATCTGTGATTTCAGAATCAGTTGAATGAGAGCTGCAGAGACCTGGGAAACGGCGAAAGGCCCTAATGCTCATGTCAGAAGGCCTCCTGTGCCTTCCAGAAATGCCTTTCCTGGGTTTGAGAGTCTCCAGAGAACAAAATGCCACATGATATGATTTGTAATGATCCCTGAGTTCTCTAGCAACACATGATGAACAGCAAATAGGCAAAGCAATTAGGAGGGCAAAGAGTTCATAGACTGCCTGTGGCCTGAAGTACGCTTGCATAAACAAACTCCTTGAATCATTATGAATAATTAATGTGTAAAAACCCCTAATCTCATTCCTGGATAGCCCTCAGAATAAAGGGATAAATAAATCATAAGGAACAAGGTGTTTTCTGAGTGAGAATAGCCAAACTAACGACAAGCTTAGCAGTTTCACATTTCAAGTCTGTAGTGGGTAGCCTGTGGTTACTGTCAAGAACAGCTTGAACACAGAGGTGTTTCAATAACAGCACTGCTATTTGCAATGGTAATATTATTCTGTCTATAGGAGACCTTTCAGATGAGGACTGCAAAGTGGTTCACAGCTATTCAGCTTCACAAAAGTCCAGTAAGGCCAGAGGGAGTATTTATTAGATTCAATTATGGCATTGTTACTAATGCATTACAAGTTTACTGGGAGGTGTAAATTTTTGCTACTCAGATATGAAGGATTTATATGCATAAAGTATAATAGCTAAGAGAAAACTTCATAAAAAAAAAGGTTAATCTCACTTTTTGTCCAAAGGCATCGTACATAAACAGCAGATATAGCAGGAATTTCTTGCAGGTGACATTTATGTCACTTGGTCATAAATGAATTTAGCTTGAAAGCACAGTGAGGTATTTGTGTATTATGAAATGGCCTGCTGATTGAAGAGGAGGGCGACAAGGAAGGTCTAGTTAAGCTGAATCCAAAGTTAGGCTCTTACAAAGAAAATCCTAAACAGAGGGTTTGCCATCAGAAATATGCTGTTACCCGCAGAGCCAGAATATCATAATTTAATTTATTACAAATTAATAAACAAGCTGGTGAACAATGAAGCAATTTGTCACTATCTCAGCATTTTATGATAGATAGGAAAAAAGGTGCATGTTCTGGTCCACACCTATGGAAGAGCAAAACATGCATAGGTGACAAATAACTTAATCCAAACCAGCAGTACCAAGGCCACCAAGAAATCATCATCAGCAAGTATGTCTCTTAGGCAGTGAGGTTAGTAGAAGCAGATGCGTTACTTTAATCATTGGCTTGAACAGGGTGAATAGGATAATTTAGAACAAGTAGGTACAACAGAATTCCATCACTTGGCTTTCCCCACTTGCCAGAAGACTTCAGTAGTCTGCAAGTCAGCCAGGGCAGCACATCAACTGCTGATTACCCAGATCTGGGGCTGATACAAGTCAGCCGTTTATTCTGTGGCAATTGAAGCACAGCAGTCTTCACTCAATGACACACATTGACTATAACTAAGGTTGGTCTCAAGGCTGTTTAAACTTTTTCAGTAGTTTCCAGAACCAGATGTCAAAGACATTTATCAGAAAGGTCCAACGCAATAGGTTAGCTTAAAACACAACACAATTAGACCAATATTGTTGCAACAGATTTCTGTGGTGGAATTGTTTTTAAGTTAACTGTTTAAGCTTCAGCATTAGCTTTTCTCATGTTAAACAAGAGCAAACTCACATGGCTCTGCAAGCCTTCCATCCAACACTGATGCATCCTTCTATTTCTTCTACTTTTAGCTAATCCTACGATTATTTGCACCAAATAAAAGCTTTCAGGATCCCCACACATTTTGGAGGGGTACGTCTATTGTGACTTTAAAGAAGCTTTGCTCTGTTCCATGCATAGTAAAGATAGTGTCTACCTGAGTATGTGGCATGGCAGGTTTGTGTTGTGTGTTTGATAGCTATCTGAGAGGACACACCGGCTACAGATAGATGCTAACAGGTAGCGATTACTGGTTGTGAAGTCTAAGACAAGACTTGTTTTTCTTCTTAAGTAATCAAAGTTGGCTTGAAAGAGGAGGAGGACCATTACTTAGATACAGCTTGTCAATGAACATTACAAACTGTCTGACAGACAGGTCTGAAAAATAAAACTTGCAGCTCAGCATCCTCCAAATGTTTCAAAAGTCACCCTTAATGCCACCAAAAAGGAATAATCATTCAGCTTTTTCTCACTATGCTATAGACTCAGCTATTCAGAGCTCTTTCACAGGTTACTTCCGTAAGTTAACATGAACTGCAGTTGACATTTCTTGCTTAAACAAATCCAGGATACATTTTCTCCCAGTAGAAGCCCTAAGGCATTTCCCTACAGAATCCTCAGTTCTACATCTGGAGATACTCAGCGAACACTGGGCTGCCCAGACATCCGAATCAGTCTTAGCCATGCATCCACCATCACAGCCAGCCAGAGCTGGAGGCCCAGCCATAGAATCATAGAATCATAGAATCATTAGCGTTGGAAAGGACCTTAAGATTACCCAGTTCTAACCCCCGAGCCATAAGCAGGGACACCTCACACTAAACCATGCCACCCAAGGCTTCATCCAACCTGGCCTTGAACACAGCCTGCTCAAGTCAGTCGTTTTGCCATCCAGAACATACATACATATTTCCCACACATATGAAAATGCTGGTTCCACCCCAAGCAGTCTGAATTAGCCTCTCTGCACGTTCCAGCCACTAGCTTACATGCTAGAGTCCTCCATGACGAGAAGGGGAAAGAAATGGTTTCTTGACTTACACACTTCACTAGCCAGCATATTGGTTGAGACAAAAACACTGTCACTGTGCCTTTTCACTGCACCTCACATCCACACTTCAAGAGGTGCTTCGAAAGGATTAGCTTCTTGTTCCAATTAAAATATGAGATGGTATATTCCAAAGCATGCGACTTTCATCCTACTGATGGGTAAGGTTTGGGATGGAGAAATAGAGCAATTCCTTGCAGCCAGTACGCGTTGAAGCAAGAATAGATGAGAATAAAATCTCAGAGGATTCCTAGTCATCACTCCTCTGCCCTGGTATCCAGCCACAATCTCTTTGTATAAACAAAGGCTCTGGCCACTACAGTGTTTTCTGGGCTGCTGTAAAATGTTTCCCCACCCTTCTCAAGGGAATCA
Organism: Loriculus beryllinus; assembly: GCA_039877255.1. Lineage (NCBI taxonomy): Eukaryota > Metazoa > Chordata > Aves > Psittaciformes > Psittacidae > Loriculus > Loriculus beryllinus. The sequence goes on along the minus strand of JBCJKH010055084.1, from coordinate 22,253 downwards.
CTGATGCTTAAAAGGGAAGCATCCTTAGTCAGGCTTTTCTCACAATGTCTCTGTCGAGGAGTCTGGATGTCAAGAAGCCATAAGGAGATGCAGACAGTGTGAGTGAGGCTTGGCAAACTGTGCAATTAGAGGCTTGGCTGTAATCTGGATTTGTGAGTGCATCATTATAGCTCCAGATTAATATTAGTGCAGATTGTAAATAAAATGCTTCTGTCAAATAATTACAAGTATTAATTTCACAAACTTGACATCAATGCCAAAAAGAATACTCTGCCTCCAGAAACACTAAAACTGCCTTGTTCTTCACAAAGTTTCAACATTGCTTTTGCCCAAGAACTCACTATTCTGATATGTATGAATGATACCACCATAGTAAAAGCATTTTATGAACTGGGACATCAGTCAGAGGACAAGTCAGTAATAGCAAGTCTGGATCATGCAGATGGCAAAGTGTCACTGAGAAAGGGAAAATAAGAACTTCTTCTGGGGGAGATACTTCAAAGTTGAACTGCAGAACTCTCTGAGAGGTTGGGGCATGGAATGTTGAAAGCTGTCAGCTAGATAGACAAACAGCCAGCTTCAGTTGGTGCAGCTCCTTCTGTATTAGGCTTCTGACAAATACACATAGCCAGCATGAGCCAGAAAGTTTACCGCCAGTTCAAATTTCTTCTGCGTATACAGGATGAAGCCTAGTTTCTTACAGTGGTATTTCCAGAGTCACAAGAGCCCCTTCCCTCAGTCCCCTAATGAGACATCAGTCCAGGGCCCTAAACTTTAAAATTGTGAGTAAGGTTATAAAAACCACCACAGTTCTCATGGGATACAGGAAAAAAAGGAACCTAGCCCAAATCCTGCAGTGGAAATCAGAGGATCTTTAAACTCTGGGCATTTCTAAAGAGCACTAGGATAAAGGAATGCTCAGTCCATTCTGGGAGGATTGAACGGAGTTGAACCCCCTTGTCAATCTCAGCCTTTTCTTGAGTTTTAACTTTTTAGCAACCACACAACACAGATTTCAAGGGACAAGAAACCCTTGTTCCTCAGCATCTTTTTACTTGGTGTGTGACAGAGAGCGAGAAGGACAGATAGTCGTTGCATCTCTTTATCACCTGAAGTCCTGATGCTCTGGAAGACCCTGCCACAGAAACCCAGCCCTTGTTTAGAGGACATTTTTCATCAGGAGACCCTTTTACAAGCATGAAAATGTTGTAAGCCATTAAGTAATCCAGTAAGTCAGTAAGCAAGGGCTGGCTTACAGTTGCAGGGTCTTCCAGAGCATCAGGACTTA